>PVIW01004324.1:0-116392 GCA_004026585.1 Noctilio leporinus
ACAATAATGATCAAAACTAACAACAAGCAAAACAGAACCAAGTGTATGAATACAAGGAATAGGCCTGCAGTGGTCAGGGGGAAAGGGGTTGGGGGGAGGGGGGAGACAGAGGCAAAGAAGGGGAGCAGCTTAGACAAGAACCTAGTATAAAGGAACCATGGACATGGACAACAGGTGGGATTGACTTTGGGGGGAAAGGATGGGTGGGGAGGGGGACAGAGGGAAGCAAAAAAGGGATGGATGTAATACAACAACAATAAAATTTAAAAACAAAAACAAAACAAAGTAGCAGTCATCTGTAGATCACTTTGTAGTTTATGCTAGGTGCCCCTGGACAGAACATAGTGGGTGTTGAATCTTGGATGTGCCAACAGCAATCACAGCTCAACTACAAGCAAAGGGTGTACACAGTACACAGAAAAAGCATACCTTCAGTCCCTAGCTTGGGTGATAGGGAGACAGCGCCACTGGACCCTACAGTATACCTAATACATTAGGCCACTCTGGGAAACATAGCAGCTCTTCCTAATACACAGAAACAAACACGGAGAGGTTGCCAAAATGAAGAGACAAAGAAATATGGCCCAAATGAAAGAACAGAACAAAAAGAGAATAGCCCTGGCTGGCAGCACAGTGGATAAGGCACTGGCCTGTGAACCCAAAGGTTGCTGGTTTGATTCCCCAGCTGGGGTACATAACCAGGTTGCAAGCCAGGTCCCCAGCAAGGTCCATGGCTGAAGGCAGGTGAAAGGCAACTATACATTGCTGTTTCACTCACTCTCTGACTCTCTCCCTTCCTCTCTCTCTAAAAATGATAAATAAAATCTTGAAAAAAACCCAAAAAGAACAAAATAGAGATGAGCAATCTACCAGATGCAGAGTTCAAAACACTGGGTATAAGGGTGGTCAGTGACCTTAGTAAGAATCTCAACAGTATAAAAAAGATTCAGTCAGAAATGAAGGATACACTAAATGAAATAAAGAGCAGTTTACAGTTCCGTCAAGATGGCAGAGGAGTAAGTGGAGCTACACAAATCTCCCAGGTCTCATCTGGAATTAGTTTTTGGGAGAAAAAGTCAGCTGGAATTGCCAACAGAACACCAGCTGGAAAGAAGACGTATAACCATGGACAGAACAGAGGAGGATGCTTCATCACAATGTGACTGGTAGGAATCGCAGAAACGAAAGAGGGCTGACTGGGCCCCCACCGGAGGCAACAGTCAAAGGAACGGAGCTGGGGGTCCACCTGAGAAGGGTGGGTTCTAGCCCCCAGCTGGGTATCCCAGCCTCCAGCAACACAGTAGACAGTAGAGCAGCATACAGCTGAGAAGGGCAGAAAGCCATGAAGTTTACTAGCCTAACAGCACAGGAGATAGAGAAATACTAAGGTGACCACAACAAAAATACATTGGCACCTACCTACCCTGGGCTCCAGCAGAGGGAAGGCAGAGAGGACTGGAGACACATGGGAAAAATTTGTGGAAGTGACTTGCTTGAAGGAGAGAAGTGGGGAGGCAGCTGTGGGGATCCCAGTACTGACTTATCACCCACACCTCAGGAGGACTGGGCTGCACCAAGCGGCTTCCTTGTGAGGATCCTTGTAGCCCCACCCACTGGAAGCAATATACCCTACCCAGTGGTGCCTGAGCATGGCACCTGATCACAATCCTTAGATTTTCATCTAAATAGACCTCGCCTGCCTTGCTGTGTCTAAGTATAGATACAATAGTGGGCACCAGAAGAGGTACCTCTTGCCCAGAAGCACCTGGGCCTAGCATCTGCTTACAAACTCTTTGACTTACAGCTGGATCAGTCAGTCAGCACCCCCACAGTGGTGTGTAAGCCAGGTAGTTGATCATAGGTTCATTGCTTTGCAACTGAGTTACTCCTTCTCACTCAGCAGAACCTGAGTCTCATAGCTGATTACAAACTCTCTGACTTACAGCTAGGTCAGTCAGTCAGCCCCCCTACAGTGGCATGCAATCCTGATGGCTGATTTTGGATTCACTGGTTCGCAATTTAGTTGGTCAGTACATCCCAGTGGCCCCTGGGCCTGGTGGCTGATCACAAACTCATAGGATTACAATTGAATCTTTTAGTCTAGCCCAGTGGCCCCTTAGACTGGCGGGTGATCACAGATTCATTGGATTCAATAGAATCTTTCAATTGAGCCATGAACCACCTGAGTGGCGTGACGAATCACAACTGGATCTTGCAGCCTAGCCCAGTGGTGCCTGAACAGAGATTCATTGATTTACATCTGAATCTGTCCTACCATGCTGCACCTGAGCTGGCAGCTGATCCATTGGATAAAAATAGAACCTCTCTGTCCAGCCCAGCAGGGCCTGAGTTTGGTAGTGGATTCACTGATTTACAACTGAATCGGTCTGTCCCCTGAAGCTGCATCTAAGCCTGGTGGTGGATCACAGACCAATTGGATTACAACTAAATCAATCCTTCCAGCCTAGCAGTTCCTTAATCTGGCAGCTGATAACAGTCTGATTGGATTACAACAAAACCTAAAAATGGGGAGAAAAAAAAAAATGGTGCATCACCAAAAGGAAAGTAGTCATCCCCAGAAAGATCACTAAATGAAACAGAGGCAACAACTATTAGATATGGAATTCAAAATAATGATGATAGAGAAGATCAATGAGCCCAGCCAGTTCAAAGAAAACTACAAACAACTCCAGGGGAACTATGAAGAACTCCAGGGAAGCTACAAGGAAATTACTGAGAAATACACCAGCATTAAAAAGGACATGGAAACTATCAGTAAGAGCCAGGAGGAAATTAAGAATACAATTTCTTAACTGAAGAACACAGTAAAAGGAATGAACAGTAGACTAAAGAAATCAGAGGATCAGATCAGCAACTTGAAGGACAAGGTAGAAAAATATTCCAAGGCAGTGCAACAGAATGAAAAAAGACTGAACAAGAATAAAAAGGTTTTAAGGGAGCTACAGGACAACATGAAACTCATTAATATCCATATCATAGGGATACTGGAAGGAGAAGAGAAACAAGGAATGGAAAACTTGTTCAAAAAAGTAATGATAGAAAACTTTCCTAACATGATGAGTGAAAATGTTACTCAAGTTTAGGAAGCAGAGAGGGTCCCAATGAGGATGGATCCAAACAGACCCACTCCAAGACACATCATAATTAAAACGGCGAATTTCAAAGACAAGTAGAGAATCCTAAAAGCATCAAAAGAGAAACAGCAAATAGCATATAAGGGGGCTCCAATAAGGCTATCAAGTGATTATTCAATAGAAACAATACAGGCCAGAAGGGGATGGCCAAAAAATATTTTAAGTAATGGGAAACAGAGGACACTAACCAAGAATACTCTCCCCAGCATGGCTCTCATTCAAAACAGAAGGAGAAATAAGGAGTTTCACAGATTAAAGAAGACTAAAAGAATACATGTGTACCAAACCAGCATTGCAAGAAATGCTAAAGGGTCTGCTTTAAAAAGATGAAGAAACAGAGAAAGAAAGAGAGGAACACAGGAACAAAGGGGGAAAATGGCAATAAATAAGTATCAATCATTAATAACCTTAAATGTAAATGGATTAAATGCGCCAATCAAAAGACATAGGGTAGCTGAATGGATAAGAAAACATGACCCATATGTATGCTGTCATCAAGAGACCCACCTCAGAACAAAAGATGGACACAGATTGAAATTGAAGGGATGGAAAAATATATTTCAAACAAATGGACATGAAAAAAAGGATGGAGTAGAAATAATTATTTCAGACAAAATAGATTTTTACAATGAAGGCCATAAAAAGAGAGAAAGAAGGACATTTGATAATACTCAAGAGAAAAAGCCATCAAGAAGATATAATGCTGGTAAACATATATTCACCCAACATAGGAGCTCTGAAATATATAAGGAAAATCTTGGAGGATTTCAAGAAGGATATGGACAGCAACACACTAATAGTAAGAGATATCTTACTAATAGTAAGAGATTTTATAGATGGACAGATAACGGATCTGTCCCGTTATCAACAATGGACAGATCTTCCAAACAAAAACCACCAAGGATAGTGTGGCATTGAACAACACTCTAGAGGAAATGGACCTAACTGATATATACAGAACCTCTCACTCCAGAGAAGCAAAATACACATTTTTTTCAAATGCACATGGAACATTCTCTAAGATAGACCACATGGTAGGTCACAAGACAAGCCTCCACAAACACACAAAGTTGAAATCATACCAAGCATCTTCTCAGATCACAATGGATTGAAACTAGAAGCCAAACTCGAAGGGAAAAAAACCCAAAACACTTTAATGGAGACTGAACAGCACACTTTTAAGTAAGGAATGGGTAAACAATGAGATCAAAGATGAAATCAAAATGTTTCTAGAAACAAATGACAAAAAACACACAACAGTCAAAACCTATGGGACACAGCAAAGGCAGTCCTCAGAGGGAAATTCATAGCAATACAGGCCTACCTAAAAAGGATAGATGAAGCTTATACAAACAACCTAACCATAAAGCTGAAAGTACTAGAGGAGCAACAACAAATAAAGCCCAGAGCAAGTAGAAGGAAGGAAATCATCACGATCAGAGCATAGTTAAATAACTTAGAAACTAAATCTACAATTGGAAGAATCAATAAATCTAGGAGTGAGTTGGTTCTATGAAAAAATAAATAAAATTGACAAGCCTTTAGGCAGACTCATCAAAATAAAGAGAAAGAGGACCCAAATAAGCAAAATGAGAAATGACAGAGGAGAAACCAAAACTGATACTTCAGAAATACAAAAGATTGTTAAGAAATTACTACAAACAGCTATATGACAAGAAATATGACAACCTGGGTGAAATGGACAAATTTCTGGAAATGTATAATCTACCAAAACTGAATCCAGAAGAAGCAGAAATCCTGAATAGACCAATAACAACTAGTGAAATTGAAGAAGTAATCCAAAATCTCCCAAAGCACAAGATTCCTGGACCAGATGGCTATACAGGTGAATTGTACCAAAGATTTAGAGAAGAACTAACTCCTGTCCTTCTCAATCTATTCCAAAAACTCCAAGAGGAGGGAACACTCGCAAACTCTTTCTATGAGGCCAATATTATTCTAATCCCAAAACCAGGTCAAGACAAAACTAAGAAAGAAAACGATAGGCCAGTATCTCTGATCAACATAGATGCTGATTCTTAACAAAATATTGGCCAACCGGATCCAGCCATACATTGAAAAGATCATGCACCATGATCAAGTGGGTTTCATCCCAAGGATGCAAGGATGGTACAATATTCACAAATCAATAAATGTAATACACCACATCAACAAAATGAAAGACAAAAACCATATGATCATATCAATAGATGCTGAAAAAGCATTTGATAAAGTATTGCAACCATTTATGATAAAAAACACCCAGCAAAATGGGAATAGAGGAAGCATACCTCAACATCATAAAGGCCATATATGAGAAACCTGAAGCCAATATCTTCCTCAATAGGCAAACACTAAAAGCTTTCCTCCTAATACCAGGAACAAGACAAGGCTATCCAATGTATATACTTCAGTTCAACATCATTCTGGAAGTTCAAGCCATAGCTATTAGACAAGAAAAAGAAATCAAAATATCCAAATTGGAAGGAGGAAGTCAAACTGTCATTATTTGCAGATGATATGATAGTGTACATACAAAACCCGATGGGCTCCACCAAAAACTTACTCGACCTAATAAGCAAATTTAACAAAATAGCTGGATATAAATTCAATATCCAGAAATCAAAAGCATTTTTGTATACCAATAATGAAACATCAGAGATAGAAGCTAGAACACAAATCCAATTTACCATAGCAACAAGAAAAATAAAGTACTTAGTAATCAACTTATCCAAGGAGGTAAAAGACCTGTACTCAGGAACTACAAAACACTTAAGAAAGAAATTAAAGAAGATACAAATAAAGGGAAGCTTATACCATATTCATGGCTGGGAAGAATTAACATCATTAAAATTTCCATACTACCTAAAGCAATCTATAGATTCAATGCAATCCCAATTAAAATCCCAATGACATATTTCACAGATATAGAAAAATTACTTCAAAAATTTATACGGAGCCAAAAACACTCATGAATAGCCACACTAATCTTGAGAAAGAAGAACAAGGTAGGAGGAATTTCAATACTGGACATCAAAATATACTACAAGGCTACTGTCATCAAAACAGCATGGTACTGAAATAAGAATAGACATATAGATCAATGGAACAGACTAGAGAGCCCAGAAATAAACCCAGGACTCTATGGTCAATTAATATTCAACAAAGGGAGAAGGAACATCAAATGGAGTAAAAACAGTCTCTTCAACAAATGGTGTTGGGAGAACTGGACAGCAACATACAAAAAGATATAACCAGACCACCAACTTACACCATACACCAGAATAAACTCAAGATGGAAGAGGACTTAAACATAAGCAGTGCCACCATAAAGGCCCTGGAGAAAAATATAGGCAGTAAAAGTTTAGATATCCTATGCAGAAATATGTGACTGATACTTCTCCAAGGACAAAGGAAATCAAAGAACAGATCAACAAATGGGACTATATCAAATTGAAAAATTTCTGTTCAGCTAAAGGAAACACCAGCAAAATTCAAAGGGAACCAACTATATGGGAAACTATATGGGAAAACATATTTGCCAATGATACCTCAGAGTGGGGTTAGATCTCCAAAATATATAAATAACTTATGCAACTCAACATCAGGGAACAGACAGCCCAATTCATAAATGGACAAATGACCTGAACAGACAATTCTCTGATGAAGACATACAAATGGCCCAAAGGCATAGGAAAGAATGCTCAACATCACTACCCATCAGAAAGATGCAAATTAAAACCACAATAAGATAGAACCTCATACCTGTCAGAATGGCAATCATCAACAAATCAACAAACAAGTGTTGGCAAGAATGTGGGGAAAAGGGAACCCTGGTGTACTGTTGGTGGGAATGCAGGCTGATACAGCCACTACGGAAAACAGTATGGAGTTTCCTTTAAAAACCAAAAATGGAACTGCATTTTGATCCAGCAATTCCACTACTAGGATTATACCTGTAGAACCCTGAAATACCAATTCATAAGTACCTATATACCCCTACATTCATAGCAGTGCTATTTATAGTAGCTAAGTGCTGGGAACAGCCTAAGTGCCCATCAGTGGATGAATGGATCAAAAAAGTTTGGTACATTTACACAATGGAATACTACACAGCAAAAAGAAAGAAGGAACTCCTACCCTTTGCAATAACATGAATGGAACTGGAGAGTATTATGCTTAGTGAAATAATCCAATCAGTGAAAGACAAATACCATATGATCTCATCCATTACAGGACAATAATGAACAAAACAAACAAACAAGCAAAACAGAACCAGATATATGCATATAATGAACATACCTTCAGTGGGCAGAAGGGGGAGGAGGAGGCAAAGAAGAGGAGCAGTTTAGTCAAGGGACTAGCATGCAAGAACTATGGACATGGATAACAAGTGGGATTGGCTTTGGGGGGATGTGGGTGTGTGGGGAAGGGGACAGAAGGGAGGAAAAAGTGGTTTGATGAAATACAACAGCAATAAAATGTAATTTAAAAATAAATAATTTATAGGGAATGGTAATTTATAGGGAATGGATGAAGGCTATAATCAAATCAACAATCTCAAATATAAGGAAGCAAATAAAAAACATTTTAATCAGAGCAACAAGAAGAGAAAATAATTTTTTAAAAGATTTTATTTACTATTTTAGAGCAAGGAGAAGGTAGGGAGGCAGAGAAGAAGAGAAACTCAATTTATGGTTGCCTTTCACCTACCTCCAGCTACAGATCTGGGTAGAGACCTGTCTTGCAACCTGGTTATTTGCCCTGGCTGGGAATGGAGCCAGCGATCTTTGGGTTTGCAGGCCAACACCCATCTACTGAGCCACCAGCCAGGGCTGAAAAGAATTTTTAAAAATGAGGATAGTATAAAGGAGCCTCTGGGACAATTTCAACTGTACCAACATTCACATCATGGGGATGTTGGAAGTAGAAATGAGTGAGCAAGGATTTGAAATTGTATTTGGAAAAACAATGACAGAAAACTTCCCTAACTTGGAGAAGGGAATAAACATACAATTCCAGGAAACAGTACCTAAAAATATGAACCCAAAGAAGCTCACACCAAAACAAATAATAATCAAAATTTTCCAAAGGTTAAAGTTAAAAAGAGTCTTAAAAGCAAGAGAAAAGCAGTTATTTACCTACAAGAGAACTCCCATAAGACTGTCAGCTGCTTTCTAAAAAGAAACTATGCAGGGTAAAAGGGCTTGGCAAGAAATAATCAGTCATTAAAAACAAGGACTTACAACTAAGATTACTATATCTAGTAAAGCTATCATTTAGAATGGAAGGGCAGAGAAAGTGTTTCCCTCACACACACACACACACACACACACACACACACACAAAATAGATAAAGGAGTTTGTTACTACCAAACCAGTGTATGAAATGTTAAATAATCTTCTTTAAGAAGATCAAAACTATGAACAATAATATTTTTGGCAATAAATACATACCTATCAGCAATTGCATCTAGAAAACAAAATAAACAAGCAAAACAGAAACTGAATCCCAGATACAGAGAATGTTTTGATGGATGCCAGAGGGAAATGGGCAAAAAAGGTGAAGGGACTACAAGTACAAATGTGTAGTTACAGAATAGTCATAGGGATGTAAAATACGGCATAAGGAATGCATACAGTAGTCAAAGACCATATAAGATGCCTGTCCTGAAAATACTGGCTGCACAAACTGTTTTAATTATATTGACATTGGCTTGATACTTAAGGGACAGACCTTCTTATGCATGACCCATGGATATAGGTTGTGGAGATTGACTGAGGGAGTGGGGGAGATGGGTGAAGCTGGAGGAGGGAAAAATTGGGACAACTGTAATAGCATATACAATAAAATATATACTTCTGATCAAGATGGACACGTAGGTAAACACAGCTCACCTCCTTACACAACCATATCAAAAAATTACAACTGAACTTAAAAAAAATCTATCATCCAAAATTGTCAGAAAGTCAAGATGTATGGACACCCAACCAAGGAATTAAAAAAGTCACATTCACCCAGGTGAGTAAGAGGGTCAGACAGATACATGGACACATATGGAGGTGTAGAGATGTGCAATGGGTGGTCTCACTCTCACATGTGGTGGACAAAAATTGGGAGGGATAGCTTGGTAGCAAGGGATCCAAGCCCTATACCAGACCACCAACCCATGGTTTCAGTGCTAGGAAGATAAGTCCCCATAAATTCTGGCTGTACAAACCAGTGGGGATTGGCGCAGCAGGAAAAACTATGATTCTCAGGCATCTCATCTTAAAGAACCTGCAAAGAACTTAGGACTTATGCAGACTTGCTCCCTTTGAGCTCCAGCACCAGGGAAGCAGCTGGCATACAGAAAGAAACTAGTGTCCTATCAGGGTGAGTGCCATGGGGTAAAGCTTCCTCCTGGACAAAACACCAGACGTCAGGCAGCAGCATCGTCCTCTATCTAAGCCCTTGCCCACAAAGAGTTGCAGACCTACGACACTATATCAGAGACTCCATCAACCTAGTTCATAAGGGTTTCCCTACCCTGGTGATTACCTAAGGCTCTGCCCCATCCAACTTACTGGTGCACGTTCACTTTATATTCACAGTCTCAAACCTAGTATGGCTCTCAATGCTGTCTGGCTACCACTTTCTCGCTCTCTAAAAAGAATGTTCATAGCTCCTCCTCTCTCCTTTATCTTCCTCACCTTCCCATTTGTCCCAACAAGCTTCAGCTGATGACCTTTTCTTATATGTTATTGAGAAAATAGAGCCATCAAATGAGAGCTCCTTCATCTGACCATCATCAAATCCACACTCTATGCTGTCTGTATCTGTATCCATGACTCCTTTTCCCCTCCTATTAGAATGGAGGATCTTTCTCTTCTTCTATCAATTGCTATTCATTTATGCTCTGGTACCATCCCTTCCCATAATCTAAAGGATTTTGCTCATTTGTGCATTCACCATATTCCTTAAATCATCAATCTCTTCACATATCCAGAATTATGCTAGCATGCTAATGGAAATAATTTATCCTTAAGAAAACAAACAGCTCTGGCTGGTGGCACAGTGGATAAAGTGCCGGCCTGCAAACCCAAAGGTCACTGGTTTGATTCCTAACCAGGGCACATAACCAGGTTGCAAGCCAGGTCTCCAGCCAGGAATGTAGCTGGAGGCAGGTGAAAGGCAACAATACGTTGATCCCCGTGCCGCCCCCCCCCCCCGCCTCTCTCCCTTCTCCTCTCTCAAAATAATAAATAAAAAATTTAAACAAATAAAGAAAACAAACAGAAACCACCTTCTTCCTTACAGTGCTCCATTGTCCTGCTCACCTTTACAGAAAAATTGTTCAAGAGGTTCTACAGATTAACTCCCCTTCATTTCCTACTTGCCCCTCAAACCACTATATTCTGTTTCTGCACCTATGACTACTTGAGTCATTTCTGTTAATGTCACCAGTGATCTTCAGGGTTATATCTCAGTCATCATTCTATTCGACATTTCACCACTGGCTTTAGACAAAGTTGACCATTCCTTCCTTCTTGATATAGTCACCTCCTTTGTCTTCAGTGACTACCTCCTGACTTTCCAACTACCTTTCTACCCAGTTTTTCTTAGTCTCTTTTGTGACTTCTCCTTCTCTACTCAATCACTAGAAACTGCAGATCTTCCCAACTCAGTCCTGGGCCTCCTTTTCTCTTTCTACTCTCTTTCCCAGTTGATCTTATCAATTCCTTGGCTTTACTTTTTTCTTTTTAAAAATTATATATATTTTTATTTTTAAGATTTTATTCATTCTTTTCAGACAGAAGGACAGTGAGGGAGGAAGAAAGGGAGAGAAGCATCAGTGCATGGTTGCCTTTCACCTGCCTCCAGCTAAGGACCTGGCTGGAGACCTGGTTTGCAACCTGGTTATGTGCCCTGACTAGGGAATCAAACCAACTACCTTTGGATTTGCAGGCTGGTGCCAATCCACTGAACCACACCAGCCAAAGCTAAATTATGTTTTATTGATTATGCTCTTACAGTTGTCCCAATTTCCCTTCTTTTCTCCCTCTACTCAGTACCCCCTCATGCCCTCAGGCAATCCCCACACCCTTGTTCCTGTCCATGGGTCATGCGTATAAGTTCTTTGGCTACTCCATTTCCTTTACCATACTTTACATCCCCATGGCTATTCTGTAACCACCTATTTGTACTTCTTAATCCCCTTACCTTCTCACCCATTCCCTTACAATTCTCTCCCATCTAGTATCCATCAAAACACTCTTCATATCCATGATACTGTCTTGTTTACTTAGTTTATTTTTTAGATTCAATTGTTGATATATATTTATTACCATGTTATTGTTCATAGTTTTAATCATCTTCTTTTTCTTAAATAAGTCCCTTTAACATTTTGTATAATAAAGGTTTGGTGATAATGAACTCCATTAGCTTTACCTTGTCTGGGAAGCACTTTATCTGCCCTTTAATTCTAAATGGCAGCATTTCATCACTTTAAATACTTTTTCCCATTCTGTTCTAACCTCCAAGGTTGAAAATTCAGCTGGCATTCTTATGGGAACTCCCCCATAGGGAACTAACTGCTTTTGTCTTGCTGCTTTTAAGATTCTTTATCTTTAAACTTCGGTATTTTAATGATGATGTGTCTTGGAGTGGGACTTTTTGCACCCATCTTGTTTGAGACTCTCTGTGTTTCTTGGATTTGCATATCTATTTCCTTCACCAAATGAGGGAATTTTTCTTTGATTATTTTTTCAAATAGATTTTCAATTTCTTCCTCCTTCTCTTCTCTGGCACCTTTATGATAAAAATCTTGGAATGCTTAAAGTTGTCCCAGAGGCTGCTTAAACTATCCTTACTACTTCAGATTATTTTTTCTTCTTGTTGTTCTTCTTTTTAAAATATATATATTTATCATTGTTATGTTACATTCATCTAATTTTTCCCTCTCTGCTCTCCCCTTCCCCACCTTCCTTATCCCTCACCCCACAGTCAATCCCATGTGTTGTTTGTGTCCATGGGTCAGCGATGCTAGTTCCTTGACCAAACTATTTCCCTTCCTTACCTTCTTCTCCCCCACCCCACCCCCTCCCCTCTTTACACTGAAAGTGTGTTCCTTGTGTTCATGTCTCTGGTTCTGTTTTGTTTGCTTATTTGTTTGTCCATTAGTCTCCTGTATTAAGTGATGATATGTGGTATTTAATTTTTGCTGCCTGGCTTATCTCATTAAGCATGATACTCCCCAGTTCCATGCATGCTATCGCAAATGGTAGGAGTTCTCTCTTTCTTTATGCTGCATAGAACTCTGTTGTGTAAATGTACCAAAGTTTTTTGTTCCATTCATCCACTGAAGGGCACTTAGGTTGTTTCCAGCACTTGGCTATTGTAAATAGCACTGCTATGAACATAGGGTTGGGTAGGTTCTTCTGAATTGGGGTTTCAGGATCCTTTGGGTATAATCCTAGCAGTGGAATCACTGGGTCTTAAAGCAGTTCTATTCTTAGTATTTTGAGGAAATTCCATACTGTCTTCCATAGTGGCTGCACCAGTCTGCATTCCCACCAGCAACGCACCAGGGTTCCCTTTTCTCCACATCCTCACCAGCACTTGTTATTTGTTGATTTGTTGATGATGGCCATTCTGATGGGTGTGAGGTGGTATCTTATTATAGTTTTAATTTGCATCTCTATGATGACTAGTGATGTTAAGCATTCTTTCATGCGCCTGTCTTCTTGTTGTTCTGATTAGTTGTTTCCCGATTCCTTATGTTCCAAATTGTTCATTTGATTCTCAGCTTCATTCACCCTACTGTTGTTTCCCTGTAAGTTGTTCTTTATTTTAATCAGTGTATACTTCATTTCTGTCTGGATCTTTTTCATGCTGTTGAGGTCCTAAGTTCCTTGAGCATCCTTATACCAGTGGTTTGAACTCAGTACCTGATAGACTGCTTATCTCCATTTGGTTTATTTCTTTCTTCTGGAGTTTTGATCTGTTCTTTCATTTGGGCCATGTTTATTTTTTTCCTTCATTTTGGCAGCCTCCCTGTATTTGTTTCTATGTTACTAAGTAGTACTGCTATGACTCTCTATATTTGTTGCATGGCCTACTGTAGTAGGTGTCTTGTTGGGTCCAGTGGCACAGTCTCCCCTATTACCCAATCTGGGTACTTGAGGTGCACCCTCGTGTGGGCTGAGTAACCCTCTTCTTGTATCTGAGCCTCAATTGCCGTTGGTAGGTCAATTGGAGGGATTTATCCAGGCCAGTCAGCTGCAAGGATTGGCTGTGACCACTGATCACCAACTAGGGGAAGGGTAGTGATGATCTGACATGGTCTATAGCTGTTCACTGGATGCACAGGCCCTGGAGGTTCTTTGGTGGTGCAGACCAAGGTCACGCCCCACCTGTGTTTTGCCCATGGCCACCCTGCCTGAGCTGTAGAGCAACCTGAGATGGCTGTTTCTTGTCCTGGGCTTGGAGATTCCCAGGTGAAGCTAAGCTGTGTATCTAGGCTGGCTATTGCTACTGCCATACCTGAGTTCACTTAACAGGAGGTATGAGGGCTGGCGGCTCACTGAGTTCAGCTGTTGCTTGTTTGAAAGGATTTAGGAAGTTGTGAAGCTTGAGCCAAGACCATCCACTCATATGGAACAGCCACTGTCAATAGCTGTAAGTTTGGTGGGACAGAGCCTCAGGGGATCTCCAGGATGGGGAACAGTGTTAACCAGGTTGATGGAGTCTCAGATATGGCACTTGCCTGCCAGCTCTGTGCTCTGCCTGCTTTTCTGTCTGGGAGAAAGCTGTTCCTCTGTTCTTACCTTGATGCCAGACACTTAAGTTTCTCCATGTATACCACTGGTGCCTTTCAAGCTGCTACCTGGGTGCTGGAGTTTAGAAGAAGTAACTAAGTTCATGTGTGGGTTCTTTAAGAGGAACTGCTTGGGACTCCAGTAATTTCTTCAATAAATTCAAATCCCTGCTGGTTTTGTCAACTAGAAGTTATGGGGACTTATCTTCTTGGCACTGGAGAGCCCTGGGCTCAGTAGCCTGGTGTGGATCTGGGACTCTTAACTCCCAAGACATCCCTCCCAAATTTTTATCCACCATACATGAATGTGGGACTATCCTGTTCCATGTCTGTCCCTCCTACCAGTCTGGTTGGATGTTTTTTTTTTTTGGTTTTTTTTTTTTTGTTTGTTTAATTCTGTCATTGTCAAATTTGCATTCAACTCAATTGCTGTTGGTTCTGAGTGATGGCTGTTGTATAATTTGGTTGTAATTTTGATGTGGTTGTGCAAGGAGGTAAGCTATGTTTACCTATGCTGCCACCATGACCAGAATTCTACTCCCTTGGCTTTAAATACAAAGTACATGCAGACAACTCCCAGATTTGCATGCTATCTACACCTCTTCTGTGAGGTCTGAAACTCCTATATTCCTACTATCTATTCTGATATCTCTACTTTTATGGCTCACAAATCTCAAACTTCATGTCCAAAACTGAACTCTTGATATTTTTCCCCCTCAAGCCCAGGCCTCCTTCAGTCTCTCTCATCTTGGTACACAGCACCATCATTTCTTCAATAGTTCAAACCAGCAACCTCAGTTTTTCTTGAGTCCTGTCTCTTCCTTTCCCTCACCAGTACCATCCCTCACATCTGATCTCTCTGTAAGTCTTCATAGCCATTCCTGCAGAATTTAATCAACATTCTCCATCTCAATGGCTATCACCAAGTTCAAGCCATGATCATCTTTCCCCTGAATTGCTGCATCAGCCTCCTTTCTGGTATTGCTGTAGCCACTGCTGCCCCCTCCTAAATCTGGTCTCTAGAAATTGCAAAAGTCCAAAACAGATCCTAACACTCTTGCTTCAAACCCTGTGGACATTTCCCACATGAATAATATCCAATATCCTTATCCATGGCCTCTTTTTGCTATACCCCTCTTATGATTGCATAGAACAATCTGGCCCAACTAGCCTCATTTTAGTTTCTGAACACATCAAGTTCTTTGCTATCTCAGGGCTTTCCCACTTGCCATTCCTTTTTTCCTGGAAACCTTCTTCTTCATGTGACTGATCTTTCATTCATCAGGGATCTACTTAAATATCACCTCCTCACAGAAGTGTTCCCTGAGAACTCTGCTTCAGTTTTCCCTATTACTGCAACCTGTTCATTACCTTCATGAGACTCATCATGATCTGTAGTTATTATATTCACTTATGCGATTATTTGGCTATAAATCCCATAAGAACCCTGGCTGGTAGCACAGTGGATAAGGTGCTGGCCTACAAACCCAAAGGTCGCAGGTTCGATTCCCCAGCCAGGGCACATAACAAGGTTGCAAACCAGGTCTCCAGTCAAGGTCTGTGGCTGGAGGCAGGTGAAAAGCAACCATACATTGATGTCTCTCTCCCTCTCTGCCTCTCTCTCTTTCCCTCTTTCTAAAAATAATGAAATAAAATCTTTTTTAAAAATCCCATAAGAGTATTCACTATGTCTCCCTTGTTCAACAGTGTACTTCCACCATCTAGTTTGCTACCTGGCACATAGTAAGTACTTAATAGTTTCTAAATGGGTCAATGGTTGCATGGATAGGAGTGATTTTGAGGCATACAGGTTAGAATCCTCTGTCTATCCCATGTAATTCATTATCAAAGACCTAGTGGTTCTATCTCAGTCTATGAAAGATGGGTTTCTGTCTGGAGAGTCTAGTCAGTTGGAAAGACCCCTCAACATCTTTGGCAAAAGACAAAAGTTGAGAGAAAATGAAATGAAAGGAAGAGTACAAGGAAAATTACAAATCTAAGAAGAAATGGAAGCCAGAATGACTCTAGTCCTTTTAGGGATATTAAGGTGGAAAATCTAACAGTTATTTCCTCTAAGGAAAGAAATGTTTCTTTAAATGGTAAACAACTTTTCTTTCAGAATTGCCAGAGGCTGGGTATGTGTTGGGGGAGGGTGACTTTGGATAGTTCTTCCCAGTCATGAAAGTCTCTGGGTAGTTTCCTAGGACTGCCTCCCTTTTCCCCTCCAGGTCTTCATAGCCCTACAACTTCCTCCTCAGCTGAGTTTGGAGAGATATCTTCTGGAAAACCTGCTGGCATCTGGATTCATGTTCTAGTTGCCAAACACATGCTTTTACCCAGTGGGCTAGAATGGCAACATCTGTCATCTGTTCTAGCAAGTCACAAGGGAATAGGTAGAGACAAAAGCCATTTTTCCTCCCACAAATACTTGGGAGTCTGGAGTCACCTCACAAAGACCAACTCCCATGATGCTTCCTAGGGAACACTGCAGAGGACCTTCTTGGCAGTTATTTCTTGTCCCTTCCAACTTCTCCCCTCAGAGGCCACACATCCAACAGACTGAGAAACATTGTTCAATAGAACCAGACACACTCCTAAACCCTCCCTATTGGGGATGCCAGCCTGGTAACAGATGTGAGGGCAATGCCATACGTAAGGCTGATGCCATATGGCACTGTGGGTTGCAAGGTCTGAAGCTGCTGCCACTGAGCTGTGGCAAAATTATTGGGGAGATCTTTCCATTTTAGCCCCCTCTTACCTGTCACTGGCAGAGGCAGTGAAGGGGAAATGGAGCAATAAAATATTCAGGAGAGCTTGAAAGAGTTATCATGCCATTTCAAAGATCCCTGGGCACCACAGCCCCCACCTTCCACATACCACAGCAAATATTTCTGAGGGACATAGAGACAGATTGTCTAAGCCAGAGGGTGTGGGGAATGAGGAATGAAGGGAAAGACAGCTGGGCAGGAATGAGGGCTAGACAGAGAACTAGGAGGGAGGGCAGAGGTGAGATCAAGTAGAGAAAACTGGACAGCAAAGAATGAGACAAGAGAAGGGCCTTGGAGACAGTGAAGAGGAAAGGACAGGTTAGGGGAAGGCAAGTCAGGTAGAGAATTGTGCCCACCAACTCTAGCTTTTTGGAGGTCCACTCTAGTATCTCTCCTATTCTCTAAATGCCCTTGAGCTGCTCCCAGCCCCCACCACCACAGGGTAACGAGGGCTTTTTTGTATCCAGCTCTTTTAGGAGAGACACTTCAATTATACCATATTGACAGTATGAGAGCACCTTCTTCATTTCACAGGTGGGGATGTGGTGAGCAAGGAGCAAATCTGAAGTAGCCTGTATAAGGGCCCCAGGGCACTGTTCTGACTTGGGCCTATTCCCCCACCACCAGAGGCTACATTTTTCTTGGGAAAGAGAATGAGATTGAGAGGAGAAAACAGGAAGGTGAAAGGATTCCAAATGGTGAGAGGGAGTGGTCATGATGGGAAAAGTGGAATTGGCAGGTAAGGGACCAGGCCTGAATGCTTCCCCTTGGTATACACATCTCTCCAAGGCCAAACTGGGCTGCAGAGCTCCAGCACAGAATGCTAAGCCAGGAGAGAGCCCCTGGCCACCCAGATCTGTCTGTCCTCTTGAATCCTAGTCTCTAGTCTGCCAAGGGTTGAACTGTAAACAAGGCATGCAGGCTGGATGGGAGAGCAGGTGTGGGTAGGAGATGTTTGGAACATCCTAACAAATAGCTGCTTCTAGCAGCCAAAGACCAGGGCTCAAATAGTGGCCTTGTGAGGACTGCTTGGCAAGAATTGGCTGCACAGGACTCCACGCAAAGTCTCCTGAAGCCAAATGAGTGATTACTTGACTGGCTGACTGTGGCATTTCCCTCTTCTCTGTGAGGCTAGTAGGCATGAATGGCCTGGACCACCACCCTGGGATACCCCCAACCCCTGACTTTGATCAAACAGCTGGAGAATTTCAAAGTAAGCAGGAACCTTAGGAGCCATTTACTTCACTCTTGTGTACTCTCTACGACTTTCAGAAGCAGCAGGGGAAGGCTTTCTAGAGGAGGGCTGCAGTTAGATACTACAGAAGGGGCCATATTTGGAAAACTAGATAGAGCACTGAGAGGCAGGCCCAGAGACAGAAGAGGAGCAGGGGGACTGTGGCAGGAGACATGAAGACAGCTTGAGTTGGAGAGGGGGGACTGGGTAAAGACTGGCTGGAAAGCAAGAAGCTGGAGCCAGCCCAGGGAGATAGGGAATAACCCGTTTTCCACGATCTCTTCTTATATCTCACTCTGCTAGGACATGAGGTCCTCTCCCCAGTGCCCACTCGGGAAGCTTATGAGGAGATAGGCCAGTCTAGTCAGAGCTGGACAGAGAAAGTCACATCTCTCCTGCTGTTTTGCCTAGATGCCCATCTGCCCTCTCCTTGCCTGGGATGATGCAAGTATTATCTGAAGCCCAGGCACCATGCCCAGCAGGTACTAGGCTGATCTCCTGTGAGGGTGCAAATAGGGGAAACCCTCGGATTTTGCCCTATGCACAATCTCCAAGCTGTCCATTCAGGAGTACAGGGTGGGGGCAGGGTAGAAATCAGGCCAAGAAGCAACTCAGTAAAAGAGGTTATGTGAACAGAGGCCTGGTTAAACTCATGTCACCTCATTAGGAGGTATCCAGAGATGCCAACTATAGCCTTAGGACAAGACACCTTTTATTATGCCCAATTGCATCTTCCCGCTGAGAAGGAAGAAGGAATTATTAGGTCTTTTCTAAAGAAAATTGAAGCTCCTATGGGATCAGAAAAGAGACAGCAAGGTTGGTGAACTCTCCCCCTAAGAATAAAGCCCAGGGCAAGAGCAGGTGCTGAGTTTTTGCTGAAAGGGTAAGATTTACCACCCAAACACTGCACCTCCTCCATGCTGCTCATCAAGCTGTCTCTTTCTTGGAGGTGAGTGGCAGTGAAATTGTAAACTTCAAAGGACCTATGGCCTTGCCTTTGGGTGAGGGTGGAGGTAGGGTGGAGGTGGTAAAAGTACTGCACCATACTCTGCAGCCAGGCTGGGGAGAGACAGGATCTCAAGGGATTCTGAGAATCTGCAAACTCCCTAGTTAGCAACACAAATTAAAAATGGACCCCAGACTTGACTCATGAAGGTAAGAAAATCAGACCTAGGCATTCCAGAAAAAAATTTAAAAGTATAAGAAAAATTCCCCAGCCAGGGCACATAACTAGGCTGCAAACCAGGATTCTAGCCAGGTCTGTAGCTGGAGGCAGGTGAAAGGCAACCATACATTGATGTCTCTCTCCCTCTCTGCCTCTCTCCTTTCCCCATTCTGTAAAAATAATAAATAAAATCTTTTTTAAAAAAGTATAAGAAAAAATTATTTTGGGGGGCCTAACCCTTAGTTACCCAGAACATTCTATTAGCCAGAAAAGCCCTTCCCCAAGCATTCAAGACTTTTAATTACAGTGTAATTATATTTTTTTCAGTGATTAAAATACACAGAGCTGGGACTCTGTCCAGAATAATGCAAGCTCTGCTCCCATCTTCCTTCTTATAAAGGAAACAAATAGCATAGTCCCTTGCTGTGAGTCACAACTTCCATCATCAGCCTTTTAGATAGCATTCCTTCATGCATTCATATGCAACAAAATTTAACTGAATATCTACTATGTGCCACACATGGTGCTGAATGCTGGAGATATAGACGTGAAATAGCCTCAGTCTTTCCCTTCAAGGATGTTACAGTCTGAGGTGGGGGTAGGTATGTAAACAGACAATGATAAAGACATGTGCTCACCAGCACCATAAGAAGTGGCAGAGGATGCTATGGGAGTACAGGGAAGGACCTGTCTCTGCCCCTGCCCCCCATGAATCCCAGCAGCTGAGTGATGAAGGTTAACAAGAGTCCAGCAGATGGACAAGGCAGAGAAGGGCATTCCAGTAAAGGAATGTCAAACATGACAGCAAACTAATAAAGAAGATTCCATAAAGAGGGAAACCTCTAGGTATTTATGCCACTAAAATTAAAAGAAGAAATCATAGAACACATTCAGGGGAAAATGAAGGAGAACTTTCATTTCTGGTTGCAGGAATAAAGGCAGAGGACTTGTATTAGCCACTGGCCTCTTTTGTGTGGCTGTGTGAGATGATGCAGTGCACTTAACACACTCAGAAGAGGCCACAAAGGTAACCAGGGGCACGGCCCAACACTGGGGTTACCAGTCACACATTGTATGCACCATTTAAAAGTTACATATGGAAGGCCCCCCCTCTTACATCACAGAAGGGTAGACCACCAGCAGATGCATTGAGGTCCAGCCATGGTAATGAAGAACAAAGTCAAGAAACTCACATGCCATGTTATGCCCACAAAGGAGAGAATCTGTGGAAGCCAGCTCTATGAAAGGGCCAGGGAAAACAGTGGGAAGTTACAAACAACCCCACTACAGGACCAGGTGTGAGTAGAAAGAAACTCTGGGGACATGGCCATATTCTGTTCAGCTCACAGTGGCCAGCTAGGGTGAAGAAGGGATGAAAATCCAAGGCACAATAAAACTACTAAAGTATCAACTGTAATTCTTGCTACTGAAGTAATGACCAACAAACAAGCCTTCTCCCCCTCCCTGGGAGGTGAGAAGATGGCTTTGCTCTGCATTGCTAGGATCTTAAAACTTTTTAGAAAATAATTCCTAACAGGGGTACTCAGATAGAGCCATAATGTTAGATTAACAACTAAAAGCTAGCAGACCAGACACTTACCTAATTAATAAAACTTAGAAAGCAGAACAACTTACTGATGTTACAGGAATGATACTACAACAACAAAACCCATATTTATGCAGAATATTCCATGTTCTCTAGGAAGCCCTTTCTTTTTATTTTTTAAATATATTTTATTTATTTTGTTATTCCAGTTGTCCCAATTTCCCCCTCTTAGCCCCCCTCCACCCAGTACCCCATTCCCTCCAGCAATGCCTTCCTTAGTTCATGTCAATGAGTCATGCATATAAATTCTTTGGCTTCTCTATTTCCTTTGTTCTTCTTAACATCCCCCTGTCTATTGTGTAACCACCAATGTGTACTTTTTTTTTCCTTCCCTTTCACATCCAATTTACCAAACACATGCAAAAATACATTTACACCCATACCTGCAAAATCCCTTCTTTAATGCCAACAGGCCGGGGAAAGGATAAAACAGGGCAGCCCTCAGGCTACTGGATGGGGACCATACAGCTCCAGGAGCGTGACTAGAGAAGGAGAGAGCTGAACCTCTGCCTCTTACACCAATCTGCCAAAGGTTAGTTTCAACCTGGGCTTTGGAGGCAGTAGATCTGAGCTGGAATCCCAACTTCAGTAGAGTTATTTAATCTCTTAGGCCTCAGTTCCTTCACCTATAAAATGGGATTTATCAATAGCAGCTATTTTAAAGTACATACAGAAAGCCCTGGCTGATGAGGCTCAGTGGATTGAGTGTTGGCCTGCAAACTGAAAGGTGCCCAATTAGATTCCCAGTCAGGGCATATACCTGGTTTCAGGCCAGGTCCCAGATTGGTGGCGTTCGAGAGGCAACCATCTATCTCTCACACGTTGGTGTTTCTCCCCCTCTTTTTGTTTCTCCCTTCCCCTCTCTCTAAAAAAGTAAATAAATTAAATCTTAAAAAATAAAATACCTACATAAAGATTAACTCTGCTTTTCACTAGCTGTGGGACCTTGGGCCTGTCCACCTCTCAATTTCCACCACCTCAATTTCCTCATGTGTGAAATAGGGATAATATCAGGATCTACTTCATAGGTTGTTGCAAATATTAAATATGATAATACACATGTAAAACACTTAAAACTGTGTCTGGCATACAGAAAGTGCTGCATGTCTGCCAGCTACTGTTCTTATTGTATATGAATTCTTATTACTGCCTAAAGAGCTTAACACAATGTTTGGCACATAGTAATACTACTATGATCATCAGTATTCTTGCAAAAGATGAGTGACTGAACGAGGAAGAGCAGAAAGAAAATCTGGGTCTTCCCTGAGAGGAGAGCTGTGACTTATTATGTGATCTCAGATGCCCCCATCCTTTGAATTTTATACAGTCCAAGAAAAGAAAGTGACAGGTATGTGCCTGTGTATTCCCACTTGCCAAGGTTGGTTATTTTACTTTATTTTACAAGTAATGCACCGCTTCATAGGGTAGGGACTTGTTTCACTGCTCCAGGAAGTTTTGTGAACTCTGAGGCATTCGAGGGCAGGCCAGCCAGGGTGCCGTGGACGTGGAGAAGCCCAGGCACTGGGGAAAGGCACCTAGAAGGCCCTTCGCTTCCTTTACAGGGAACCCCACCTGGGGCGGAGCTTTGGGATGAGGCAGGGCAGATGGGCCCTCTAGGGCTGCTGGAGCCAAGCCCCTAGGGTGTTGCTTCTACATCCTTCCCAGCATCTAGCTCTCCTTGCTACCCTCTCCAGCAGCAAACTTCTTGCTTAAGCCACCAATTTCCTATGGGCGACCAAAACCTCAGCTGTGAGCACCCTGTCTTCTAGTTTCTTTGCAGAGGTGACTCGAAGGGGCCCGAGGATGGCCTGATGACCCAAACAGCTCCATTTGGGCTCGGGGTGGGGGTGAGGGTGAGGGGACATAAGCTCCCACAAGCCAACCCGGTGCATCCACTGCAGGCACCAAGCAGGGACGCATCCAGGACCAGGGGCCCATACCAACGCTTCCCCAAGTCACTTTAAGAGGCAGGCAAAGACCCTAACACTCAGCTGCCGACCCCCAACACCACAGATCCCCGATTTAGCCAGGAGCTGAGCTTTCTGACCCTTTCGCAGGTGAGCTCAAACCCACTGCTCTGAGTGCGGTACTTACTGTCAGGTCCTCTCCAGGCCGCGTCCCCCTTGAGCTGCCCCCAGCTGTGCCCAGCACCGATGGCAGCGGCAGCAGCCTCTGTAGGAAGAGAAAGATCACGCCTGCCTTAGAAACCTAGCTCCTGCTGTGACCAGAATCTTAAAGAAGTAGGCGACTGGCTCAGCCCCAGAGCCGCGAACAAGGTGGCGAACCAGCAAGGCAGCTGGTAAACACTGTGTCTGCTGCTTCTCGCTGCCTGCAATCCGCCACGGAAGAGCACCCCCTACAACGTTGGACAGGCCCCCATGGGGGACCTGGGAGCAGATGAGGGGCGCTCCAAGTACAGAGACTGGCGGATAAAGCAGCTGCCGTGCACTGTGCTTTACATCCATTTCTTCATCCCAGTATCCTCCCCATTGTACAGAAAACAAAACCGAGGCTCAGGGAAGCAAAGCCAATAGCCTCAGACACATGAGCTAGTAATAAATGATGAGGCCAAGATTTGAAACCAGAGGGATCTCAAAGTGGCCCCTGCCTACCTCAAAAGTCACTTTTGTGCTACTGCAAAAACACATAGGAATAGCTGTGTCTCCACCTCTTATTTCCCCCTTTTTTTTTTTCTGGCAGGGTTATGGACAAGTGGCAACTCCTGGTCAGTTTGCTGGTGGAGGTGGAGGTGGTCCCCTGGGAGGCAGGATCTTGACTGCAGTGTTTAATGCCATCCATCTTTACCTCATCTAGAATGTGCCAGGCCTTGCAGGAGACACAAAGTGTAATAGGAGGTAGTCTTTCTTGGTCTAGGTGCCACCCAGAAGACAGGCACTGAGCCTGTGATATCTGGGTTACAGTAGAAGGTTCAAAGTGGGGCAGCACAGAGGCCCTAAAGGAGTGATCAGCCAGTGTTCTCAGACATCCTTCCCCTCCCATGGCAGAACCTCTAGAAACCCCCACTGGTGGTGCCATGGAGAGAGAAGGGGCTAGTGGTGATGGTGTGGGGAGGGTGCTTTTCCCACAGGGCTGAGTCTCATTCCTTCCTGATACTGAAATGATGGCCCACATTACTTACTCCTCTTTAAAGAATGAGTGGAAGGCAACATTGTTGGGAGATTAAGCCCTGAGGTTTCTCTATGGGAGCTACCCTAACCTTCCTGCCTTTGCAATGGTAACCATGAAATGGGTAAGGATTTTAAGTCATAGTTCTTTGACTAAATAAGTAGCTGTGTGACCCTGGGTGAGTCATGTCTCCTTTTCAGACCTCAGTTTTTTATTGGTCAAACAGGGCTAATAACACCTTCCGTCCTGCTTCATGGGGGTGATTTTGAGGTTCAATGGAGATAGTATTTGAGGAGGAGCTTTGAAGAGTATAAAGCCACTAGACAAATGGCAAGGATTCATCTGTTTCCAAGGTGGGAAGGGGCTGCTGGAAAGTAAAGCTTAAAAGAAATCTTGGCTGACTCTCTCTAATTGATTGTACTGAATTCCATCTTCCCCCAAACCACTGATCTTGCACCTGAGCAAGAGTCTGCTCTGTGAAATATCATCCTCCCTCAACAGTGCCCATGACACCTGGGATTAGGAGGACCTGTCCTTAAGCCAGGGGGATTGTTTGGGGGACTTGAATAGAATCAGTAGGGTAGTCTTGGCTGTGGGTCTTTAATTCCTGGGGACAGCAGTATCATTACCTGACCCAAGCCCAACTGATCCCAGGACTGCATGTATCTGGGTAGAAACCACTTGAGGCCCCCAGAGATACCCTCTCAGGAAGCATAGAACTCATGTCAGATAATGGAAGGTGGCCTTCAGGTGGATGCTCTTTTTTTTTGAAGCTAAGGGTTCTGGTTTCAGCCTAGGTAGCTAAGATCAACAACAGAACTAGTAGAGCCTGCTCATTCCTGCAAGATACTCCAAACATACCTACAACTTTATAATACTATTCTTATTATGCAAAGGCAGCTTCAAGACAAACCACCAGATTTCCAGAAGCATTCTTTCCTACTCCCTCCTACTCCAAGTAAACACATATTGTAAGGAAATATGGGGTCCTCTTGCCTGGAAAACTCTTTCCAGACAAAGCCACTAGCCTCCTTCCTTTCTTTCCTCCTTCCCACCTGAAGTCTTCTTGATATGAAAAATGCTAGAGGTCATGCAGAACAGGAAGGGTTAGGAGCCTGGGCACTGTGGCCAGCCAAGCCCACAGCTGTAATGCAGTTTTAGAGACATACTAAAATGGTAGTCAGAAGCAGCAACAGAAAGGAGGAGCCCAGTGGTGGGTGAGGGCACCTTCAGTCAGCAGGTCCTTGGGGGAGGCGAAGAACAGAGTCCACACTCAGCTTCCTTTGGCAGTGTTGGAGTCCATCCTTCTTACAGCTGAATCTCCTCTCAATGTCTTCATAGACTCCCTTATTGTATTCATCTCACCCAGACTATTCCTTTTAATAAAGTGCCCCTGCGGCTACCCAGACAGCCTGATGTTACCCTTCACTATCCTGCCCTTTATCCCCAGTGCAGGACACACAGCAGCAATTCAAACCTCCCAGGTCACAGTATAGCCTCCTGAGGAAATGCCTCTTGTGCAAACCCAAGCCAGGGAGGGCATAATGGAAGCACTAGGTGTGGGTGTATCAACTATCCTCTTCCCTGCCCCATCAGGGTGGCCTGCACTCTGGATTCAGACTCTTACCCTGAGTTCTCATGCCCATCTCAGCCTGTATCATTTTCTCTGGGCCAGCTGCTGCTGCTGCTATCCCTCAGTTGTATAACCTGAGTCCAATTTGCACAGCCTTTTTCTCAGAGATTTTCAATAAATCCCCCATCTCTATCCCCCTGAAAGACTTTTGGAGCTTCAAGCTCCAAAGGAGTGAAATCATTGATGGTGAAATTTCAGGCAAAATGACAGGAAATTGAGGAGACATATTTGATCACATCATGTTTACCTGTGTGTAAAGATGGCCCTAAAGATATTCTCACATTTTCCCTTGACCATAATGAAGACTTGGAATCATAGCAAAGAAGACAACAGAAAATACACCAGGCTGGGAGAAGGGATATCCTGCTGCCTATTCCAGTTCTAGCACAAATTAGATTTGTAACCCTATATTTTCCCTTTTGAGGCCTCCATTACCCACATGTCAACAGAGAGCACTGGTTCGCTGATTTCCAGGGTCCCTTCCTGTTCTAACAGGCTCAGATTCTAGGCTGTATGGCACTGAAATAGACTGGTGTTCCCTCCAGAATGGTCCCTCATTCCAGGAAACTGGGCATGACACTGTGTATGCACAACAGTTACAAGGGTATAAAAGGTTGGCATTATGGATATGAGTCTAGTGCTGCTATTCAATAATGTAGCCAGTGCCTGACCCACCTTTGCTAGGGAGCAAAGAGAAAGTTATTTACTGTTCCCCATCCCATCTTGCAGAGAGGACATCTCAGGTCTCCAGTGGTAGCTCTCTACTAGGAGTCCCCTGTACCTTCCAGGACTGATTCCAGCTGCCCCTGGATCAGGGCTAACATTCCACTAGTGAACACCTGTACCACCATCACACTTATTCAGATCTAACATTCCTGACTTAGTGACCAACAAACAGCTGTTGGCCCAAGACCCCCTGAGTGCCCTCCAACTATCCCCACTGCCTTCTGATACAGCAACCAAAGGGTTAATGCCTGGTTCAGTAGAGGCCCTACAGGACACTGCTGGAGTTCTAGGGCCATTTCTTCCCAGGCCATTTCTCCTTTAAGATTTGTTAAGGGCTTTCTGAATTGAGATATGTCACACTTCTTGCCTCTGAGTAGGGTGGGTCCTAAATGTTTCAGAGAAGGAAGAAAAAGAAGGCAGCAGGGGATCAGGGGCTGGCTTTGTCATTAATAGCAGCTGTCCTGGTGACCCCTTGCCCTGCAGTTGCCAGATGTATGACACCATTAATACCAGACAGGGCACTGATTCTGTATGTCCCAATGGCTTCCCCAACCAAGGACTGTCAGGTGTTCCTGTCTGTTCCCCAGGCCCAACGGGGGCACTTACCACCATTTTCTTTCCCTCCATCATGGTTGGCCCATTCTCTTCCTCTTTTAGCCACAGCAACCCTCCCTAGCATTGAAAATCCCTCTCACTTGGCCCCTGTCTCCCTCCCTCTGCTATTTTATTTCCTTTTTCCCTGCCAAGGCCTAGTTACTCCAATGGGTGCTTTGCTCCTGCAGTGGGAATGTTCTGTTCTTGATGGGCCCTGTGTTAATTTGCTCTCAGTTGTGAGCCACTTTGTTAGCATGCTCGGCCTTTTCTGAATGTGTAGTGCTGCTTCCTGCTACTTCTGTTACTTCCCCACCCACACTCTCCTTAACTTTGGAATAATGGGCCCTCCCCTGTAAAGAGGGGGTTGGGCTTTTTCAAAGCCCTTTCTGGTACATGCTTTAGTATTAGTAGTTCAGTACATCCTCACAACTGCCATAGGAAACAAAGTGGGTGTTATTCCTCACAATTGCCATAAGAAACAAAGTCAGTGTTTTTACTGACCCCCATGGGATTGGTGAGAAAACCAGGACTCAGTTGAAAAGGCCTGTCTTTGTGGATAGATACCATGTAATGGCTCAGTGGGCCTAGAACTAGAGCTCTTTCCCATAGTACCCACAAGCTTATGGCACTCATCTCTGGCATGGCTCTCTGAGGCCCCAATCAAGTCTTGAGAAAGTGCATGTATGCACACACACCCACATGAAATTTTGTTTACAACTGTGTGTGTGTGTGTGTGGGGGTGTCATAGAACCTTTGAGGGTCAGGCCCCTGCATTGGTATTTTTAAAAAGCTGCCCAGGTGATTCTAATGTGCAGCCAGGGGTGAGAATCACTGCTTAAAAGGAAGAAGTAAAAATAATAGATGATGGCCCTGGCTGGTAGCACAGTGGTTAAGGCGCCGGCCTGCAAACCCAAAGGTTGCAGGTTCGATTCCCCAGCCAGGGCACATAACCAGGTTGCAAACCAGGTCTCCAATCAGGTCTGTGACTGGAGGCAGGTGAAACACAACCATACATTGATGTCTCTCTCCCTCTCTGCCTCTCTCCCTTCCCCTCTTTCTAAAAATAATGAAATAAAATCTTAAAAAAAAATAGATGAGAGCATAAAAGCTTTAGCAGCTAAGAACTTTGTTAAAAAATTTGGGTGTTTTCATAAGAATTGGAGGTAGAGTAGGATGTGAACTCTGGCCCACCTTCCTTGCCTTAGTTTATTCCTTTTTGCCCAAAGGAAATCAATCTGAAGCCCTGCTTCCAGCCTCAGACTCATGTCAGTTACCTACAAAGAGATGCTCCTCAGGTAAGAGACGGGAACACAATGATCATCATAATAGTTATCATGTATTAATCACTATGTGACAGGCATTTCACTTCTATGACCTCATAATCCTCATACTCTCTTAAGTTGGTAGTAGTTATTATTCCTATGTTTATGTATTAGGAAACTGAGGTTCAAGAGGTGAAGTTTTTTGTCCAAAGGTCACTCAGCAAGCAGGCAAATGTTTTTTGTTTGGTCTGCAGTGTTCAATTTTTTTAAAGTTCATTTCTAACATGTAACAATCCTCTGCTTTCATATGAGAATATGGATTTCTGACTTCTCTTAAAAAATCCTACCTGGCAACCTTGAGCCTTAAAACCCCACCCAACATTAACTGGCTGGAACAAAGTAGCCATACCCCTTCTGCAGGAGGAATAGGCTCTCCAGGTCAACCCAGACCCCACTACTCCTTCTGTACCCTCACCAAGGAAAACTCTGAGCCCTATCTGCCTTCCCAGGCAGAGTTAATTTAAGTTTACTGTCTCAGGGTCTGACCAGGTAGTTTCATTAAAGCTATCTATACACCAAGTTCATGAATTGGATCCCTGATCAGGTTGCGTACAACACCAACCAGTGAAGGCACAAGTGGAACAGCAAATCAATGTTTCTCTTTCTTCTTCATTGTCATCTTCTCTCCTTCTCTTTCTCTCCTTCTCTCTCTCTCTCTCTGTCTCTCTCAAATCAGTAAATTTAAAAGAATTAAATCTACCCTCCCACTAGAATGTGATTTCATGGAGGGCAGGGCAGGACATAAATCCTGTTCACTGTATCCCCAATGACTAGGGTAAAAATAGACACTCTGTCAATGATGATCAAATGAACTGGGAGGAGGGGTTGTGGAGAAGAGAAAGTTCAAGAGGACTGTCTAGCAGCTACATTTTCTGGGGGATCTCTGACTACCAGCAAACCTCCTAAGTCTGCTTCTGAGTGGCCCCTCAAGTCCTTCAAACTAACATCACAAATTACATCTCCCCTTCTAGGCATATTCCAAGGTTCTTCTGTAACGTCACACCATCTCTTATGCTAATACAACTCCCCCCATCCTGTTTCCTGTAGAAAATCTGAGTCCCTTTGCCAGGAACAACCTGTGTGCAAAAACAACCTGAGAGCCATCAGTAGGAAATAGCATCTTTCAGAAAATCCAGATGATTCTAAAGCATTAATGGACCCCTTTGTGATTCTATCTCAGGACGAGCTAATGTCTCATAGGTTGGCTCTGGACCAGACTGCTCAGCACAGCAGCCCTCCAAGCCCAATAGCACATGTCCTAGGACCCAGGATATGACATAAGAGTCTGGTGAGATCTGGGGAGCAGTGTGAAAATATAGGATGTGAGCTCCCATAGAATGCCAATCCCAATACCACATGGGTGTGCATGTGCATGCATGCGTACGTACACACACACACACACACACACACACAAATCCAGAAACAACATAGGCGGGGCCACATGTTGGCACAAAAACACCACCCACACTCTTGCTATAAGACCCACATGTGATTTGCCAACAAATTGCAAATTAACCTCCTAGTGAACAGATTAATGGTATTCATGGTAATTTACACTCCAAGTTTCATAGCAACAGACTTTGAACATTCTGGTTGCATAAGAATTCAAGGATTTTCAAGTTCCTGGAGACATTGTAGTAATGAACCTGATAAGCCTATGCAAATTAGCCCCAGGATGACACTGTCATTTTTTAATCCAATATTCAGGGTATTTGCCCAGAAGGTGGCCTATCATTGCCCTAGTTCCTGGGCTTGAGGTGCTAAGCTGACAGATGCCAATCTGCATGTTTATGCAAATGAGGCCCCAGAGCAGAACTCCCATCAGATCTGGAAAGGGCCTGGACAGTTACAAATTGCCCACTTGCATGTTGACCAGAATGGAATCAAGGCTTACATGATAAATAGGGACAGGGCCCCAGCCAATCTGCAAGGGAGTGGCAAGGCTATCCTTTTAAGATCCTTGGTATGAGGACAAAAATTCCTGACTTGCCCAAGAGTTTGAGCTTTCCACCCAATGGTCATGAAAAAACCTCCTTTTGGCATGTTGCCAAGTGCCACTGGAGTTTTTGTCTTTTCAAAAAGAGCAACTTCCTAAAATAAACCCAAAATCTGGGGTTCCCTATTTCTTCCCTGGGATGCTAAAGTTTAATTGGTTCTATTTCCAATTTTGAGCAAAAAACTCCAACATTATATATTGTATTCAACTCCTTCATCAAATCAATCGGTCTATGGGTACAGCTTGTGTGCTCTCTCTCCATGGGTGGACTGGTTTCTGTGGAATATTAGGCCTTAGAGGGTGGCCTCTCCTCCCCACCCGACCCTAACATGGAGCGCCATCCTTGATCTCCTTATTGTTTTATCTTTTGAGTCACCAGGTTCACTGAACCGCTTGGTTAATCTTTCCTGTGCTTCCTGCTCTGCAGGGGACAGTAATGAAGTGCTTTGGAGGGGAGTATCCTTGCCTAGTTGCCCTGCCCACTGCTACTGTCAGCTTAGCTCTCCCAAATACCTCAGCTGGTTGTTCTTGGTGTTGGAAACCCAACCTGCTGCAAATGGGCTCCCATCTGGAATTCAGAATTCTCCATAATTCTCCAGAATGCAAGGCCAGATAGGGTGTTGATCAGAGCAGCCTCACCTCTTCAAGAGCTAACACTTGGAGGTGATAAACACCCAAAACTGATACCAGGACCACTTGGTAATAACTATTTGTCTTCATGAGCAACTTTTAGCTAAGTCAGGATTTAAGAAGTATTCGAAAGGCCTCCTGTGCAGCTGCTGGCTTTCTCCCAAAATGCATGAATCGAGCCATTCCAAGATGGTGCCTGTGGCCACTCCCTCTGTTTACCTTCCCCTTCTCACTACACTGATTCCCCTATTCACCCAGCTACCAACTCCTCTTCTTTGTTTGCCAACATCACTTAGTCCCCAACACACTGGTCCCCAAAACTATGGGCTCAGGACTCCAGGGACTGCAGCATATTGCAAGAGGGATGTACATCCATACTTTTTGAAGCATTGCCCATGGATATGTCAATAATCCATGATAATGATGATGAGGAAGAGAAGAAAAACTCCCATGTGGGGTGTATTTACTATATGCCAGGCACCTTACATGAGGTTGATATGCAATATCTTATTGACTTTTCATAACAACCCTGGGAACTTGGTACTATTATTACACACCTTTTGCAGGTGAGAACACTGAAGCAGATGATTAAGCAACTTGTTCAAGATTACACAGGTAATATGTGGCAATACCAGAAAATCAAACCCTGGCTGATAGGTACCAGAGAGTAGGTAGTTAAGCACTATCCTAAAACATCTTATTTATGTATGTACTACTATTTTCCAAATTTTAGTTAGATGTCATAATTATTAATGAAAATCATTTTTTTCTGAGGCACATGATCTGACCGGGAATCAAACCAGCAACCTTGCACTGTATGAGATGATTCCCAACCAACTGAACCACACTGATCAGGACTTACCATTGTTTTTAGTTGAAAGCATTTAAAAAATTATTTAACTTGTTACTGATTATGCTGTTACATTTGTCCCAATTTCTTTTCCCTTCTATCCCCTCAGCCCAGCACCCTCTCCCTCCAGCAATCCCACCCCTTTAACTTCATGTCCATGGGTCATGCATGTGAGTTGTTTAGCTTTACCTTTTCCTGTACTATTCTTAACATCTCCCTATCTTGCACCCACCAACTATACTTCTTAATCCCTGCATCTTTCCCTTCTTCTTACCCTTCCCCCTCCCTGACACCCCTTCAAATGTTCCCTATATCTTTGATTCTGTTCCCTCTTGGGTTGTCTGCTTAGTTTTTGTTTTTATTTTTTAGATTCTGGTGTTGATAGTTGTTTAAGTTTCTTGTCTTCTTAATAGTCATAATTTTGATCCTCTTTTTTTTTAAGATTTTATATATTTATTTTTAGATAGGCGGGGAGAGAGAAAGAGAGGCAGAGAAACATTGATGTGCGAGAGATGCATGGACTGGTTGCTTCTCTCATGCCCCCAACTGGGGACCTGGTGCGCAACCCAGGCATGTGCCCTGACTGGGAATTGAACCAGTGACCCTTTAGGTTCACACACCAGATCTCTATGCACTGAGCAACACCAGCCAGGGTGATCCTCTTTTTCTTAAGTCCCTTTAACATTTCATATAATAATGACTTGGTGATGATGAACTCCTTTAGCTTTATTTTGTCTGGGAAGCACTTTACCTGCCCTTCCGTTCTGAATGATAGCTTTCCTGGATAGAGTAATCTTGGTTTTCATCACTTTAAATATTTCTTGCTAGGCCCTTCTTGCCTGCAAAGTTTATTTTGAGAAATTAGTTGATAGGCTTATAGGAACCCCTTTGTAGATAACAATCCTCTTTTCTCTTCCTGCTTTTAACATTCTCTCTTTATCTGTAACCTTTGGCATTTTAATTATGATGTGTCTTGGTGTGGTCCTCTTTGAGTCTAGCTTGTTTGGGAGTTTCCGTTCTTCTTGGACTTGCATGTATATTTCCTTCACCAAATTAGGGAAATTTTTCTTCATTATTTTTTCACATAAATTTTCAATTTCTTGTTCTTCCTCTTCTCCTTCTGGCACCTGTATGCTTTGGATATTGGCACATTTAAAGTCGTCCCAGAGGTTCCTATGCTACTTCTCATTTTTTCAATACTTATTTTCTCTTTCTTTACTGGTTGATTATTTATTGCTTTCCTATGTTCCAAGTCATTGATTTGAACCTGGTTTCCTTCCCTTCACCATTGGTTTCATGGGGATTTTTCCTTTGTTTCACATAGCCTAGTCTTCAAATCTTCCTTTCTGTGTTTGCTTTATTTAAGCATATTTGTTAAGTCTGTGAGCATCTTAGTCACCAGCATTTTGAACTCTGCATCTAAGGTTAGCCATCTGTTCATCACTCAGTTCTCCCACTGGCACCTTGATCTGCTCCCTCTTTGGGGGCATGCTTCTTTGTTTCCTCAGCTTGACAGCTTTCTGTATTTGCCTGTATTAGGTAGTTCTGTCACACCTGTTATGTTGTAAGGGGCAGAGCCTTAAGAATTTGGCAGTGTGGGGTGACCCATTTCACCACTTTGTGGCGCTGTATATGGCGGAGGAATCTGAGAGTGAATAATACCATTTGTCCATTGAGACCAACAGTTTCTTCCTTTACCCTAACCCCCAATGGTTTTCACAGTCAGAAGCAATATGGCTTTATATATCCCGGCACTGGGACTGTGGGCTGCCTGGTCTGGCCCCAGGATGGTTTCACAGGTTTAAATATATGACTGCACTTTTCACTGTAGCCTCAGTCCCTGTGTCACAGCTGCAGCAGCTGGCTCTATATTTCCCAGAGCTGGAATCATGGGCTGCACTGCCTGGCCCCAGGATTGTTTCCCAGGTTTAAATGTATGACTGTGCCTTTTGCTGTGGCCTTAGTTCCGGTGCTGTTCGTGCTGGTGCTGGTGCTGGTGCTGGTGCTGCTGCTGCTGCTGCTGCCACTCTTCTCCCAGGCTCCACCCCTTCTACCTGTCTGGCTGAGTATTTCTTTACTTCTTCATTTGTTGCACTTCCATGTAGTTTGATTTTCTGCAATCTCTACATTGTTTTTATTTAGTTTTTTTTTTTTCCACCCCGTCCTCCTGTTTTTATTTAGTTTTGAGGTAGGTGTAAATTTCTTCTACTTGTGAGAGAGACACAGTGTATCTACCTATGCCTCCACCTTGGCCATAAGTCTAAAACTCATATTTAAAACATCATACAGTCACAGTAGTTTATGCTCATTATGTGTTCCTCAATCAACAGATATAGAGAGTAAAATTGCTGTCAAGAGGACTCTAGAATATGAGCCCTTGGCTTTAACCAGATTGAGGACTGTAGGTATAGAGTACTCCCATCTCACGTTCTGTCACCAATGAAGTTACTCAATCTCTTATTCACTTTCTTATGTTTTATTTCAGAAGATATGTGTGTCTCTGTAGATGTGATGGGGGCCCCATGTATAAATCTATTTGCATAGTCAATCATTCATTAAACAAATATTTATTGAGTTACCACACTGGGGATACTTCAGGGAACAAAATATGTAGATAAAAATCTCTGTCCAGAGGGGAGCAAAAAGGGGATGGATGTAATACAACAACAATAAAATTAAAAAAAAAAAAAAAAAAAAAAAAAAAAAAAAAAAAAAAAAAAAAAAAAAAAAAAAAAAAAAAAAAAAAAAAAAAAAAAAAAAAAAAAAAAAAAAAAAAAAAAAAAAAAACCCTAAAAACAAAAAAGCTCTGTCCTCATAGAGTTTGCATTCTAGTGACAATAAACAAATAAATGGGTAAAATTATATGCTATTTTAGAGAATGATGATAAGTGGTTTGGAGAAAAATGAATCGAGGGATTGGAGATGAGTGGTTGTAATTTTAAATAGGGTAGTCGGGGAAGGCCACAGTGAGCCAGTGTCACTAGGCAAAGATCTGAAGGAAGGGAGGGAGTGAGCCTCTAGTTGTCTCGGGGGGAGTGCCTGTTAGGCTCAAAGAATAGCATGTGCAAAGGCACAGATGTGGAGTATGCCTGGAGTGACCAAAGACTATAAAGGAGGTCAGTGTTGCTGAAAGAATTTGTCTCTGAGAATGTATGTATGTCAATTGTGGTTTGTCAGGAGAGAGAAAAATTCAAGTAGAATCACTACTAGGAGGGGTGTCCTAAATTTTTTACACAATAAATAGGCATTGACTTAGAAAGATTAGGAAACATTAGTATCAATGGGTACCTCTGCCAGATGTGTTTGCATTTAGCTGTAAACTAATGAGCTCTGAACAGTAGCATTGCCAGCATCATTGAGTGGGTGGGAAATTCAAATGAAGCCTTTTGATCCAAATGTGAGGAGGTGTTTCCATGCTCCTCCCTATTTTCTCTGTTGCTTCTGATTTCACAGGAGTGTTGGAGAGGTCAGAATCATGGTCCTAAACCATTATTAGGCCCTCCAGCTTGAGGGGCCTAATGGTATACATCTTTTTCACTTTCACACATCTCTTAAGTATCACCCTGCTGCTTACGTCATCTTCTCTTCCTGCATTCTGAGCAGGCAATCCTGGGAAGCCTTTGAGAGTGGCCATTGAGAATATGTTTGTTGACAACTTCCAAGAAACCTTGCTGAGAGGTTTATCTATGTTCTAACCAGGGCCTGGGCATGTCAGCACCTTACTGTACAGAATAGTTGCATCTCTGATGAGTCTCTTGCAAGTCAAATTTTCACATAGCAAAGCCTATTTTCCACTTACCTTTTAACATAAAACTGGAGATGTGTTTCTCTGAGGAGAAAAAAATGGGGCCCTGCAATTTAATAAAAATCATGAGTATGAATGCAATGCAGTAACACACTTGAAAACCACAAATATGAATGAGAAAAATGAGACCCTTCTTATAAAGTATTAACAATGCCCCCAAACGAGTCTTAGGATCTGAATATAAAATAGCTAGTGTTATTTTGATGTTTGGCACAATAGCTTAAAGGCCTAAAAGAAAAACAGTTCAATAACAGAATAGAATAAGAACACACTGGACTGAAAAGTTCCCCAGCATCTATAAAATTGCCTTTCTAATGTTCTACAGCAGAGGACCATGCAACATTCTTTAGAGGCTCAAATCCTGAGCTCTAAAACTCTGGAGAAGCTGCTGGATTTAAGAAACAAACAGGTTGATCTAGGTAGACCAGAGAACAGATGAAGCATAACTGTGTCACTGCTTTAAAATGCCCCAGGACATGAGTTAATTGGGGATAGGAGATATGGGAAGACCTTCTGGTAACACAAGATTCCAAAGACTTGAAACTCTTGAATATTGAGGCTTTGAGTAACAATATGTAATGAATCAGGCCCTCAATTTCTAAATGTTGCTTTAGCAAATGTCTTCTATAGAGTTTCTGGACAATGAGACATTCCTATGAAGGACTTTGTAGCTTTAGTATAGTTCTCCCTTTGTACCTCCAGGAGAAATTGGGTCCAGGACCCCATACAGATACCAAAATTAGAAAATGCTCAAGTCTCTTATATAAAATGGTATGGTATTTGCATATAGGCTATATCAGAGTGTGCTTACACATCACTTCATTCATTGGAGTGGATTCAGCATAGTGTTCTGCAGGTGGCAATTTCAGGTTTTGCTTGGAACTTTCAGGGATTCTAAAAAAATATTTTTGATCCACAGATGCAAAACACAGATGTGAAGGGTTGACTGTTTTCCCCAAGTATGTTTCAGTGAACATGGTCCCAGAAGAGACCCCATGAACAAAAAACGTTTTAGAAATGTCAGGTAATCTAAATCAGGGCTTCTGAAAATTCAATGTGCATATAAATCACCTGAAGGACCTGTTACAATGCCAATTCTGGATCAGAATGTCTGGAGTGGAGGCATGAGGTTTTGCATTTCTAGAAAGCTCTCAGCTGCTGCCTAGGCTGCCAATCCTCAGACCACACTTTGGGTGTCATGGGTCTAAAGGTCCTCCTGAAGATACATGAGTCTCATTAGTATGTTAAAGCCTCTGTGAAACCCTGTAGTAAAGTTAAGCTTATCTAACTCAGCATTTATCAAACTCATTTGTATCCAGAAACCTGTTTCTCCCCCATGGTAACCTATTAATCTCTCACATTTAGGGTACTGTGGAAGCCAATTTGGGAAGTGCTGCTCAAGCTAATACTATCTTACCTGGAATGACCCTGTATCATTTGAGAAGTAGACATTTTGGATCATGGCCACACATCTCATCTAGGGCTAGTTAATAGCCCTGCAGAGATAGGGTTGCCAGGGCTGCGAACTGCCATTGGTTTTCAAAAACTCCAAATTCAATGACAGCAAAAGAGCATAAAACTATTTACTATCCTGCCATATTCACCACTTTCCAAAGTGCTTTACAACTTTAATGGGGCTTGAGTTGAAATGAAAGCAGGGAAAAATGAAGAGATTTTGTGCAGGCATTTTCTTTGTTTTTAAATTTTATTTATTTATTTATTTTAGAGGGAGAGGAAGGGAGGGAGAAAACATCAATGTGTGAAGCATGAATCAGTTTGCCTCTTGCCCCAACCAACCGGAGACAAGGCTCGCAACGCAAGCATGTGCCCTGACTGGGAAATCAAACCAGTAACCTTTGGCTTTGTGGGATAATGCTTAACCCACTAAGCCATATCAGCCAGGGCAAGAGCAGTCATTTTCAAAAGAGAAATGAAATGAGATGATGAGCAAATAACACTGAAAGTAGACATGAGGTAAAGGACTCAGGTTAGTTGGGGTAAAGAGGAAGGAACCATTAGTGAGAAATATTTGTAGGCATGGAAAGAAGTGCAATAAAGAAAAAAAATACTCTATAAAATCTGTTCCTCTAGAATGAGGAGAAAAAAAACACAAATAAAAGAGTAATCTTATTTACTTGGCCTCTGTCTGTACAGGTCTCAGCTACAGATTTTCCTAAAGTTTTGGTGTACAAATTGTTTGGCTGAGAGGCCCTCTTTGAGCAGATTTTTTCATTCTCATGGCATTGGTTGCCAGATGGAAAGGGTCTGGGTGGTCAGTTCATATAGGAGGGCATCTGGTTTCACCCATGGTGCCCTGTCGCTCCAGCCCCTATCCCAGTTAGCAGATTGGTCCAAAAGAGCTTTCCCATTATCAGAAGCTAGTGGCAGACAGTGCTCCCAAACTGGGGATAAAAAGGAAGAGATGGGAACCCCTGAGGTGGGAGGTAGTAGAGCACAAGTGTTCAGGTTCTGGAGTAAGCACCACTGCTCACTATCTATGAGGTCATGGGGTAAATTAGGCCATCTAAACCTCAGTTTTCTCCTCTCTAAAATAGAGTTGAGAATATGGGTCTGTCTCAAATCATTGAGCCAAATGTATCGATATAATTAAAATAGTTTGTGCTGGATACTTTTGGGACAGACCCATAGAATCTATTTCATAGCACATGGAGAGGAATGATTAAGGAGATCCTGGTAAGATGCTTAGGATAGTGTCTGATACACAATAGGAATTCAGTAACAGTTAACTGCAATTAGTATTATAGTAGTCCCCCCTTATCTGGGGGTAGGGGGTATGTTTCAAGACCTCTAGTGGATGCTTGAATTTGCACATATTACCAAAACATATTTTATACACACACACACACACACACACACACACACACACACGTTTTTTTCCTACATACATTTTCACTTAAGGGAAGCACTTTATGGCTTCTCTTTGGCACATGTGAATTTCCAGCATTACTACTCTTGTGCTTTGGGGTCATTTTTCAGTAAAATGAGGGTTACTTGAACTCAAGCACTGTGATACCTGAACAGTGGATCTGATAACTGAAATAACTACTAAGTGACTAACAGACAGGTAGCATATATAGCATGGAGATGCTGGAACAAGGAATGATTCACATCTCAGGTGGGGCAGGATGGGATGGCACCAGATTTTATCATCCTACTCCAAACAGCAATGCAATTTAAAACTTATGAATTATTTATTTCTGGAATTTTCCATTTAATATTTTGAAATATTGGTTGACCACAGATAAATGAAACCATGGAAAATGAAACTGTGGGTAAGGGGATACTTATATAGTCTTTTATTATTATAAGCATCTTAGTGCAGTTGCTTGGCACAAAGAAAGTGCTTGAGAAATGATTATTGGTATGACAAGATGACAACGACCATGATCATGAACATAACCAAAACCAGGACAACAGTGATGATGTTGTTGCTATTGGTGACGGAGGTTGCTTTCCCTCAGGAATGCTTTGGCAGTTGGCATCAGGAAGTGGTGAGCTTTGAAAGGCTCTGGGGTCAAATATTCCTAAGTGTGAATCCTGACTCTACTACCAAATAGTTGATGAGCAGTTTTCCCAGTTGTAAAATGGCTATAATAATTTTACTTCCCTCACCATTGTGAGGATGGAATGAGATGATGCACGCAAAGTAGCAAGCCCCGTGCCTGGTGCCTGGTGCATTGTTAAGCATTGATAGCTATTAACCAATTACCTAGTGATCTAGTGTCTCAGAACCTGAGAGAGCCCTGGGAAGCAAAGTTTTAACAGTCAAGGTGCCTTCATAATCCTTTCTGAGAATCAGAGATAGGCCTATAAAAACCTTACATATGCACCATGTGCTTTTCCACACATTATTATTTCATACACACAAAAGGGAAATAGCATGTTCAGGCCCACAAACACCTGTTTGTGGAGGAGAATTTCCAGTGCACAGAAATTCCTGACTCAAAGCTTAAAGTGTATGTTTTTATAAGTAGGATCTTTTAGTTTAAGAAGAGATACAAAAAAGATATTACTAAACCATTGCACTATATGTACCAGGCATACTGGTTTGGGTCACCATCAACTCCAAAACACCTAACACCTAGCCCAGTAGCAGGCATATGATGGTGGCCAATAAATACCCACTGAATAAGATATCACCTTTTCATCTCAAAGTAGTTTTGCAGCATGCATATATATATATATATATATATATATATATATATATATAATGAATCAAGGATGTTTTTCTCTGCATTTAGGAAAGTCCTACCAGTCTGCAAATGGGCCAAATTTGAATATCAGCCATAAGGGCTAGACACCCACAAGTACACAAAGACTCCTTAAGTGGATACACAGACAGTAACTCTCCAAATGCTTTGCCAACTTTGGGCCTCCCCTGCAAGATGTGGGCCCTGCGTCTCTGGATGGAAATAGCAGAGTGTGCGTCTGTGATGGTTCTCAGAGCCAATGGAGATATAACAATGAGGCCATCCAGGGTCCTTGTCAAAACCATGTGGATCTGGGGTGAAATTTCAATCATCTCACCAGCTGGCACCAGAGTCCCTCTTAAAGAGAGAACTGGAACAGTCTTTTGGAAAAGATTTTGATAAGATGTTTGCATTGACAGCATGGGTAGGCAGGAGGCAAGGCAACAAGAACTTAACACTGGATGGTGAAAATGAACAGAACTCTATGGCTATTGGGGAGCAGAGGGGAGAGAAGTAGATGGAGGAGTGAGAGGGGAACTGGGGAAGAGGATAGGAGGTTATAGCCTGACTGGGAAAAGGACCAAGGGCTCCTTCAGTTCAGGATTCCTAACCTTGCATTTTAAGTTGATTGTGCTGGATACATATTAGCATCACCTAACAGAGCTTTTAAAAACTTGAGATGCCCCTGGGGCCTCCCCTCAGAGGTTCTAATGTAATTAGTCTCGGGTGGAGCCTGGCATAAAAAAAATGTTTTAAAAAACTCCTCAAATGATTCTCAAAGAGCAGCCAAGGTTTAGAACCAACCACTGGTCTAGATGGCACTCTCTCTCAGGAGAAGTAGGTGCTTGCAGCCAGTGATGGGGGACAAGGAAAAGGGAGGCCTTCTCTGGAAATGTAAAGATCTGGAAGGGCATGGATTTGGGATTACAAGGATCTAACTTTTGCAGTTGTCTGATTTCCCTCTTGCCTGTCCAGTTCTTCCTTCTTGCCTAAGCAGTTATACCTCCCAACTCAGCTAACCCATTATGCTGCACCCTGTGGCAAAGATATCCTCTTTCCCTTTCATATGGGCCATTATTTGCCCTGGACCCCATTTCTTTGCGAACCTATTTTTTGTTTATTTGTTTGTTTGTTTGTTTTTTAAGATTTTATTTCTTTTTACACAGAGGAAAAGGGTGGGAGGAAGAGAGGGAGTGAAACATTGATTGATTGCCTGTCATACATGCCCCAACTGGGACCGAACTGGCAAGCCAGGCAAACGTCCTAACCAGAAATTATACCCATGGCGACCTTTCACTTTGTGGGACAACACCCAACCAATTGAGCCACATAGGCCACATAGGTAAGGCTGTGAACCCATTTTTGAAAGGTAAAAGCCAATGAATCTGACACATGAAAACTTCTCAGACCAATAAGTAAAGGTACATTTTAACATGGGTGTTCAGAGGACAAGGCCTTGACCTGCAGCAAGCAGTATGATAAAGCATGGAGAACATACTTTGTGGTAACAGGGACCTATGAAGATTCTCAAAACACACCATGTGGGTAGTTGGCTACCCTTGAATTTGATTACTGGTGCTCCATATCTGAGAAATGTCTGGAACAGCTGAGCCCATTCTTCAAGAATAACTGGAGATAGTAGGTACCCAGGAAAGATCCAGGCATACTCCAGCCTACGGGGCTCTTCTCACACTTAGCCACCAGTGTCTTCATCCTCACTCCTCCACAGACCTTCAAACTCTATCCCTCCAGCATTTTATGCAGCTCTGAATAAAATAAGCTTCGCAGGCCAAGCTGCTCTGTTAAAAGCTCACTCCATCATGGACAAGGCAGAAGTCAGCATTTTAATGGCAGTTTAGCCACAGCCAGTAAAGGCAAAGGCAGAGAAAATGGCAGACTGCAGATGCCAAGTCCCTCGTTTTTATAGGCCCAGGCCTGAGGGATGGATCATCCTGTCACAACTTCTTAAGTTAAATATGACAAATGAGTGGGAAAACCATTAAGCAGTAATGTAAAACCAAGGAGGAACAGTTCTCTTTCCCTTGTACCCCTACTGCTCCAAGCTACTCCCCTCCATGGGGGGGGGGGGGCAAATAGCCAGAGATAAAGTGAGTCTTTAAAGTGCCTGAGGCCCCAGAGACTACCACCCTCTGGTGGGGGGTGATCACAGCTCCCCCTTCCCAGGATAACTTATTAGGAGCAGGAGCTTGAGTTAAGTAGACTGCAAACTCTCAATCAGAATAAAACTTACTAATTTGCTTAATACTTTCTTTGCAGAACTCAGATTCTTTTCTTATTGAACACAGAACTAGGGTGCTTTTTAAAATCTAGTAAACCAACTAAACCCAGTAAAGAACCTGCATATTTTGTAATATTAACCAAAATTTAAAGTACATTTTAAGCCATTATATTGGAACAATACTAAACAGTATATTTGGTGCAGGATCCTTTGAAAGAGCTGGGAGATGCTTGTTTAGGATCTCTCTCCTCTGCTTCAATGTTTCTCCCTGTATCCCCCACACACCCAAGAAAACCCCATATGGCAAGTTCCTGCAAAGACCCAACCTAGTCCTAAAAGAGGTTCCTGAAGAATAACTGCCTCACCAGCAGAGGAACCCAAGCTCCATGGCAGAAGCTCTTACATCCCAGGGCACCTTCTCCTTTTCTCCCCACTCATCAAATTACTTGGTTGGCTTAGCTCACTGGTGTGACTAAATTGAAACATTCATCCAGGGTGTGTGGTTCTTTCCAAGAGAGTTCAAAGAACAAGGAAGCAGATGTTTCTGACAGAGCAAACTGACCTGGGATTCCCTCCTCTTTATTACCTTCACATTTTTGCATGACAAGATCTTCTCAATTAGCTAACTTTATCCTCTGGGATTTGCACCCACCTCTGGCAAGTGGACTGCGCTGTGAGAAGTGAGAAGTGGTGGGTGGTGGTGAGGCAGGCACTGGGAAACCAGTAGCTTCTTTTTCCCTAAGAAGCAGCAGAAGGATTGTTGTTGGACTCTACAAAGCTTGGCTCCTTGTACTGTATCCATTTGGAGTTGGACTTGCCCTGGTCTGTACACTCCCTAAAGGACCCCAATTTTCTGGGCCTCTCTGAACCCCTGGATGGGCACTCCAGTCTTCTGCCCTGGCCTTGGCTCTTAAGACCCAGTACTGGAACTGGAACTGCCATGTGTGTGTGTGTGTGTGTGTGTGTGTGTGTGTGTGTGCGTGTGCATGTGTGTGTGTGTGAGAGAGAGAGAGAGAGAGAGAGAGTCTCCCCCTTGCTCCTCCTGGCCAGGACCCATACTCAGCTCCCCTAGAGCCAGCAGGACCCAGCAATGATGCAGCTCTCAGTATAGGAGATTGATGGAGATTGATGTCTGGCCCTCTGCTTTCTTTCCCCTCCCCTCTTGCACTATCTGGTGCATTCCAGCTCTGGGATTTGGAGAGGAGGGAGGAGGCTGCTTGGCTGTTTCATTCAAATTCTTTGTGTGTTCAAGAGCTTTTTCTAGTCCTCAATTGAAGGGGTTTGGATGAGAAGGTACTGGCATCCCTGTTAGAGTGGAGAGGTTTTAGGAATCTGGCTCACTCTGTTGCCTCCTCCCTGGCTGGCTCAATGCTAGTCTTGACCTGAGGCACCTTTCTTCCCCAAGCAGCACTATGTTGGGCAGTTTGTTTCAAACCCATCTGGCACCATAATCTGCTAGCCTCTGGGAGGGCCCAGTGAGCTCATTTGGAAGCCTTGGGCTTGTGTCCTGAGGAAGTGGGGGAAGGGATGTTTTAAGAACAACCAGAAGGAGCTACTTGATCCCTAGGACCAACCTGCCTCTGTTCCCCTCACACCACACAGGTTTCTACCTGTTACTGGCCCTGCCATAGCCCCTCCCCTGCAGCCTAGGATGGGTGTCTGGTGGGAGCAGGATATGGACATGATAAAGTACCCCTGCTTAGAGCCCCTGGCCACTGTCTTCCTACTCACCTCACACGTAAGTTCCTTTGTAGTGAAAAGCACCTACAGGAGGTCTCTATCCAGATTTGCAGGGAGGGAGATGAAACTGGTGTGCTTTGGGTGAGCCCTACAGGTCCAGGGTATGCATTCTGGCTATAAACAGCTGGCTACCGAGGGGTATCTGGGATGGCAGGGCACAGAAAAGAGAGGACACAGCAGTCAGAGTCATGACTCAGATAAACAGTTGACACCAAACTACCAGGGAGGGAATGAACATCCAAGATGTGTTAGCTCAGCCAAATAGGTGGGCAGAGCACAGGTGAAGAAAATTCAGGTCTGAGAGAGCACAGAAATCAGGGAGTCTTCATGAGGTGGATTCCAGGCCCCAGGAGACCTGCCTCAATGGATTTCCTGCCTTTGTTTTCAGAAGTTGACTGGCAAGAACAAAATACCTGGGACCAGGGGGTACACAAGGTAGCAAGGAGCCTCAGTACTGTGCTCAGGAGCTTAGAGATGGGTTACCCTGAAGTATGGGAGGGAGCCCATAACTAGTGGCATCCAGCACCCCTTTCAGTGCCTTTATGTAAAAAACTTAGAAGCCACTTTCTCATTGTCAGATGAAAAACATACCCCTTTATCAAGGTGGGCTCAGCCCTGCATCTGCATCAGAATATCTGTTTTGAGGAGCAAAGCATGAGCTGGATTTCTGCACTTACCTACCCCCTTGGCCAAGCACCTTTATGCAGTTCATAGCTGCCCAACTGTACATGGCAGCCCTGAATGCAGCAAATAACTCTCCTCCATAGTGCAACTCAGGGAGGCTGAGCTGCTGAAAGCCTTGTCTGCATCCCATTCTCATGGTTTAGAAGCAAGGAAAGAGCTCAGGCTCTGGACAGGGACAATTGTGACCCCAGTTGGCACTAGACCTGTAGGAAGCTACCTAATGAGGTCAAGGTGGAGATGCCCCTTCCTTTGTGAGGTAGTTATTTTCCAGGTCCTTCTGCCCATCAAGAGCTTTGCAACTTTTTGTTTTACTGTGCTTTATTCTGTCATAAAAGTAATACTCATGTCTTGCATTCCCCAGCTTCTAACATGGACTCCCTTCCCCCAAAGCCCCCACTTAACCACCCTGCCCAATAGTATAAGTCCTGCTATGCAAGCAAACTCTTTAAGGATCATGTTCTCTCATGCTCTGCTCTAAAGTGTAAAGCAGGCTATATTATTGTGACTATAATCCTCAGTTTTCTTACCTATACATTGGGGGCAGACCAAGATCCCTTCTTGTTCTGAGGTTCTGTGACTCTGAAATTCCTTTACTACTCCTGACCCAAGGTTTTCTCCATAGCTCCACCTCTCTAGCAACCATTATGTGGCCCTGGAAGCTGAGGTGGGTAAAAATATGAACCCCAGAACAGAACCTGGTGATCCTTCTGCTCAGAGTTGAATGTAAGAGTAGTTGGACCAAGAACAACACATATCAAGAATTCCAGACCAAGAACAAGGGAGATGACCAAGCCTGTAGTCATCCTATGGCTACATACTAACAAGTACTTCACTGATATTATCTTCATTGCAGAATGGCCTTTCCAGTAAACCTCTGCTGACAAAGGAGAGGGAAAGTGAGGGGGAGCAGGCTAGAAACAGCTCTAGGACCTACTGGAGCTTGGTCTGACTTCAGAGCATGGCCACCTTGCTGGGTAAGATAGGGAGGGAGGAGGGGAAACCCTTTTCCAAGACCGAGTTTCTGTCAGTGCCACCTTGCAAAGATATTTGAGCAGAAAAGAACTCTCAGCTCCTGGGAGTTTTGCTTGCCAGCACAGTGTGAGTTAAGATTTATTTAAAAAGAACTAGGTTAGGATTCAGAGGCTCCACCTGGACTAATTAGCTGGGTAGTCTTGGGTAAGTCCCTTTACCTCGAAGAGTCTGTTTCCTTTGTGTAAAATTAGGAAGGACCTTGAACTAATAAATAAGCTCTAAGATTCTGTTTTATCCTTGTCTTGTCTAATCTCCCACCTGCATTCATTTGTTATGCTACACTGCATCAGACCTTGTTCACAGCCTAATTTCTTCTAGTCCAGACTACATTATTTTGGAACATGGCTATCAAACATGACTTTGAAGGAAATCTAATTTTCAAGTGGCTTAAGTCCAAGAGACCCAGAAGATGAAGTGAGAGTTCACTAAAGATTCATTTTGACCAGTTCTTTTCTGACCAACTATTTCCTCTCCCATTAGGCCCCAGTGCTTGCTCAGGTACACTCTCTCTTTGTCTTTTATTCTCTCACTCTTTCTAGGTCTTTCTAGCTGTCTTGCTAGCCTCCCCACTCTCTCTCTCTCTCCTTCTCATTGGCTTGCTCCATTCTCTTGATGGTGTTTATCCTTTATGGTGATTAATGTAGACACCAGATAAATGCTCGCCAAAGGAAAATGCAAATTAAATCCCTGTCTGTTTCTCTTGTATACTGAGAAGGTTAGTCAAAAGCCCTTCTGTCTGCTAAAGAGGGATGAGATCCTGGTGGGGCTCAAGCCGGGCAGGTCTAGCAAAGCCACAGTGGCAACAAAATGACCCCCACAAATTACAGCTTGTCACTTGGTTCGGCAGGGAGAGGAGCTGGACCACACCCTGATGGCTCTGTTTGTTGAGTTCTGAACTGACTCTCAGATCCTGCCAGCAGTGAGATGGATGTTACATTTGTACTCTAGGCAAGAACATTTGGAGGGCCCCAGGACAGGGCCAAAGCCTCCCATTCCCTCTCATCAGCAAAGGCTCAAATGGCCAACAAAATACACATAGGTAAGGCTGGGGAACTGAATCACAGGCCCTCTGCTTTGACTTCTTTCACCAAACCTTGGACCACCAATCCATTATGAGTCACCTTTCAGACAGCCCTTCTGACCCCCACCTAGAAGATATGCAGTTTGATGAGATTTTGAGAGTAGATTTGAATACTACAAAGCCAATCCAAATGAACTAGTGACAGCTTCAGCAACTTCTATTTCTCTGTGTCATTCAGGCATGGAGAACTCACAAGTATTGCCATGACCCTGGAGGTGTGAGGCAGAAAAGGGAAAATCTGCTTTTGAGTAACGCAGGGCCCTTCATGTACTCCTAAACATTATGAACTGTGTTATGTTACAAACTAAAGGCCCTGTATGTAACAACTTTCCTATCACCCACCCCAGGTAACGTCCAGAGCGGCAACTGCTCAGGTCTGCTGTCTCGCCTACTGCCCAACCACACAGCAACCTATATGTTGACCCCCTCCATCATGAGTTTTCCACATGCCTCATCTTTGGAGCAATCATTGGCTAATATAGAAAGCAATGTGCCCACTTCTCCATAAGTCTGCTCATATTAAGAGTGTCTTTTATCCTCTATGTTCTATTGTGAATATTTTCAAATATACTGAGCTGCTAAAGTAGCTTTAAAAACAATACAATAATTACTTTTATAATCATGCCTAGAGTTAATGTTTTTTGATATTTTGTCATTTTTCTTTATCCATCTATTTCTATGTGTATATTTTCATATATTTTTACTGTGATAAAATATCATAACATTAAAGTTACCATTTTAAGTGTATAATCCAGTGGCATTAAGTACATTCATATTGTCATGTAACCATCATCACAATCAATCCATCTTCATAACTTTTCATCATCAAAAACACAAGCTCTGTACTCATTAAACAACTCCTTATCCTCCCTAGCCCTGATTTATATCCTTTAAATGCTGTATCATTTTAAAGTTTGAAGCTCATGACCCTTTGCCCCTAAATATGTCATCATTTATAGCCTAAAAATTAGAACATTCCTATATAACCACAATGCCATTCTCACACTGAAGATAAAACAATCTACTATCCACTGTAAGGGTCTTCTTAAATAAATAAAAGTTTCTACATGTAAAATAAGAAGAATGAGTCACATTTAGTCATTTCATAAACTATGAAGTGCTATATAAATCGAGGCATTAATAACCTTATTAGATGATCCTGCAATTTTGTTTCAGTTCTAAAATCCAATTAGAGTTTATGATTTTTCAAAACATTCCACTTCCAGATCCGTTGACATATCAGAGGCTGCGCTCAATCCCTCCCCAGCTCCCTAAGGCAGGGAGACACTCCTCTAGATGGAAGCCTTAATTCCAGCCCAGATTTTTCTAGCCTCACACCTGATCAGCAATAAACAAATATATCAAAGAAGTCCATACAAATTCCGTCACTGGCACATCCACAAAGGAGTGAAAAAGACATAACATAGGTTCTTGAGACTCAAAACACAAAAGGGACCTTTATTAGCATGCAAAGGACTGCAGCAGCCAAGCCTTGGCATTGGGGAAAAGTGCCAAAGAAAGTGGGGTACAGAGGAGCCTCTCTCCCAACCTCTAACACTGCTCCTACCATCCCCAAACCAGGTTCTCAGCTCTGTTGGCTCAAACATTTGAGCTCCTATGTCTCTGGATTTGTCTCTGCCTCCAGATATCTGCACAAAGTCACCAATCATTTGAGTTTTTTACTGCTTTTTTTCCTGCTTCTTTATGATCAATTTCTGTATGATTTCATGGCTTGGCTTTGCAGTCTAGCACAACTAGGCACTGAGTCAAACATTTTCTTTTTCTTTATTTATGCTGTGTCTTGTTTCAGAAAAGATTTAGAACAAGGAGACAAACATTTAGTAAACACCTTAGACCAGATGCTCAAAACTGTGCAAGGTGTTGTGGGAAACACATGAGAGAACACATTTTGTTTTTATTTTTTTACCCTCAATTGAGTTTACAATATACCTGGGGAGACAAAACTCTTTTAGGAGGCAACTAAACCACAGTAGCACTGGTTTGGGAACTGGAAGCCTGGAAGCCTGGGTTCTTACTCTCAATTCAGCCACTAGTCAACTATGCAATCTTGGAAAGGTCACTTCACCTCTCTGGGCCTCAGCTTCCTTACAGAAAAAACAAAGGGGCTGTGAATATGTTTGTATGAACACAGAGACAGAGCAGAGAGACTAGTAATACTGGTTTTCAGAGGCAAAGGGATGAGAGGGGCTTAAGAGAGAGATATGTGTTCTTCTTTAAGCTTCTGTATTTTTTGACCTGTAATGTGCATGTATTATTGTGCTTTTGTGGTTAAAATAACATTTACAAGTGGGGATGGATGGAACCAGCTAAATTCCAATTTAGCTCTAACCATGATCTGTGATTACCTGTAATTCAAACAATACTGAGTCTTTGTAAATGACAGAAGGAGAAGCATGAGTGCTCTAATAGTCAGGGAAGGCTGCCTGGAGGAGGTAAGAGTCCAGGCAGGTTTGAAGGACTTGCATGTTTTGGATTGGTTGAGACAAGAGAGCATCTTGGAATGATGTGAAGGTGAGCAATAAACTATCTAAGGCCATAATAGAGGGTAGAAGGTAAAGAGAATAATAATTCTTTCCCAAGGCCCAGATATATCCTAGGTTGGAGGGAAGAGCGTCTCAGGCTGGAGAGGGAGCCTGAAAGCAGGAATAACTCAGCTCAGTCCCCTCCCTAGGAAGCAGCTCCCAGGCCATGGCAGCAGCTGCAGATTCTGAGCAGCAGAAAGTCTAGAGGCCCCAGCCTGATGTTCTTGGATCACAGAGTAAGCCTAACACTTGGGTATTAGCTAATCAATCTCATAAATTCATCTCTCTTTTACTGGGATCTGTCAGGAAGCTGATTAAATGCTGTGCAAGTGGGATTTGGCTCAGATGCTAGACGGGAGCTTGGGGCTGAAGTTTTTCAATGTTCAGCTCATGCATAAAATTCATAGTTTATTATTACCCAGACTTACTTCTCTAGACTACCCAGATAGGAACATTCCTATACAGCAGTCATATCCTGGGTGAGCAGGTGGCTTGGCCTTTCCACAGTTCTCTCTGCAGTAGATGCTGCCCCCATAACCACCACAGCTCAGCTCTGTCTGCAGAATTACCAAACTAGGATGCCAATAGCCCTGGGGCACTCAGCAGGCTCTTCTTTCCTGAAGCCCCAAAGGGACTGACTCCCTTGGGCAAGACCAGCACCCTATACCTCGTGTATCCTTGGGCAACGTTGGGGAATAGGTTGGATGTCTTTAAGGAGAGAGATATATGCCATTGTTACCACCCCCTACCCCAGGCCCTAGCTAGATCCCCTCTGGCTGTCTTTGTAGCAGGGTGGCCACTCATCCTTGCTCTCCTCTCTCTCTTTTTTTTTTTTTTTTTTTTAGATTTTTTTGTATCATTTTCAGAGAGAGGGGAAGGGAGAGAGGCAGAGAGGGAGAGAGACATCAATGTATGGTTGCCTTTCACCTGCCTCCAGCTACAGACCTGGCTGGAGAACTGGCTTGCAACCTGGTTATGTGCCCTGGCTGGGAATTGAACCAGCAGCCTTTGGGTTCAGAGGCTGGCGCCTTACCCACTGTGCCACCAGCCAGGGCTTGCTCTCCTCTCTTGAGGGCACAAATATCCCTAAGTCAGGTAGGCCTGGACTATTACCCATCCTCTACCTCAAACCCTCAGTCAGCAGGTGAGGTAATCCCAGTTAACTGACAGATAGGAAAGGGCTGAGGGGTTGAATTGAGCCCAGACAACTTTCTTCAGCTTTTGTCTCTTTCCCTCCCTTTTTCCTATCTGTTCCCAAAGAGTACTTAGATTTGCCTCTGGCATACTACCTAATTTAGAGGCCTCTGGCCTTGGTTTCCTCATCTGTCAGGTCTCTTCCAACCCAAACATTCACCTTGCCATAAATATGCATATAACTCCAGCATTCACAATGAAATGGAAACCCTGTGTTCATTCCTATCTTCCCTGGTGATTAGGTAGCCACCAAAGAAAAATGATACCAGGACAAGCAGTCATCAGGTAAAAAGCACTCATTAAATGTCAAGCCTCTGCTCATCCAGTAGTCTCAAGCCAGGGATTCTCTCTGAACATGTGGCTTGACCCAGTGGTGGAGCCATGAAGGCATCAACACTGGCACCATCACTGAACATGACTAAGCATAGGGGTTTGAATGGTTTGAGGCTGGCACAGTATGTCCCTGGGAGTTAACGTTCCAGTGAAGAAATGATGAAATTTAAGACAATTGAAATCCAATCTTCTGATCCATCAACTGATCATATCTATTTTTTCTTCACTCAGCTGTTTGGAGAAAAGGGCAAAGCATAATGAAATGAGCCTTCATGATGGCATAATTCAGCAATTAATCTTCAGGAGACAGTCTGGATTCCATACACATTTTTACTTATATTTTCTCCATTAAAAAAATAATACTACCCCATTTTTCAGATGAGGAAATCAAGGTACAAACAGGATAAGCCACAGCTTGAAGTCACACACTGCATGTATGTGGCTGCACTGGAAGTGGAACCCACATCCTCTGACTTGTAGAATTCAGTGTTTTGACTGAAGCCTGCCATGTCCTGTGATCCTAAACATCAGAGCTATTTAGATAGTGAAGACCTCAGTCATCAAACTGAATTCATTTCACTGGATCTTACATTCTAAACCAAGAAAGAGGCCTCCAACTTTATAGGGAATTTCAACAATGAATCAAAAATAAAAAGAAGAGCCAGAAAACTATATTATTACCTGCCCATTCCCCAGTATTCTGGTCAACAGAGGTTTCACTCCATCTATGAAACAGTCTCTTTTAGGTATTTGGAAATTATGACTGAGCTGACATTTCATTGGCTCAGAGATTCTTCTCCGACCAATGATCACTTACCCCTTTAGATGGTGTTGAGGAAACAGCAGCTCAGGCTGAGATTGGGGGAGAGAAAAAAGGAAATGCAGGGAAAAAAGGAAATACATTGCCAGCCAGACTTGTCTTCCACAGAGCAGAGCAGACACTTGAAGGGAGCTCAGAGAGAAAGAGAACTGGAATTAGATAGACTTCACAGGCCAAGGGAAGACTCACTGCTATCCAGAGAGCAACAGAAAGCATCATCCTTCTCATACACACTGTGTGTGCTATCTATGGGTGTGCAATGCATTTTCGCTCCAGGAGAGAAAATGGTGGAGGTGGGCCTGATAGTTCTCTAAAATAAGATTCTCAAATATACACCCATTTTCTTTTGGGAGTCTCCCATACCAGGCCTTCAATTTGTCAACTTGTCCTCCAGAGGCTGTTGAGCAGAAAGCCTCCATCAACCCCGACTGGTGTGGCTTGGTTGGGTGTTGTCCCACAAAGCAAAAGGTTACTGGCTAGGTCCCTAGTTGGGCACATGCCTGGGTTGTTGGTTCCTTCCCCAGTGGGGTTGGGTCAGGTGTGTATGAGAGGCAACCAATTGATGTTTCTCTCCTTCTCTTTCTCCCTCTCTTCTCCTCTCTATTAAAATAAATAAATAAATAAAATCCTTTTAAAAATGAAAGCTTCTATCAGCACCCCAGTTCTCATATTCCCTTAAGGGCAGTTTAACTTGTTGTAGCCTTCATTGACCCTCTGTGTTTTTTCCCTTTTTTTTACTTCCTACTGTTTGATTATCTAGTCTCATCTCTTCTGGCACAAAGTAGGCACTTTGTAAGTGTTGTTCATTAGTGGCAGCAGCACCAAGGAGTGGTTGAGGAGAAACCATTAATCTCTAATAGGCATCTGCCCCCTGCAAACTACCCCCAAGAAATATTTGGCCTAAATACAAACCATGTGCAAAGCAGCTTCTAGACAAATTTCCTAAATCCTTAACCAAAGACATTGCTGCCCCTATGTTCTTCCTGTATGACAATTCTGGAAGACACTCTTTGCATTTTGCAACCTGAGTTTGCCCTCCTTATCTTTCCCCCATTCCATCATGTCTCTCAAACTCCTCTCTTCCTTGATTTCCTTGTCCCTTTCCCTTGGCCTTTCTCCCAATCCTTGTACTTCTTTATTCTCTTTTAACCTCTCAAATCTTCATATTCTTCACCTTGCCTCTCTCTCTCCAGCCCAAACATCAATTATGGAATCTTCTCAATTCCTAATTCCTTGTCTCACACCTCAAAGGTTTCAAGCTCTCCCCTCTCTGCAGCTATTATAAATAAAGGAGAAGGTGAGTTTACTGTAAGCTGTAAAGCCAGGGGACATTGTGGCAAGGCCAGATCCTCACCTCCCATCACAGGGACCAGACCAAGGTTTCCCCTAGTAAGGAAGAGAGGGTATCTGCATCTCTGGGAGGATGACTGTGCTCTCAAAGCTTAGCATTTTGAAAAGTTCTGTTCCTTTGTTAAGATTTTTAAAAGATTATTTATTTATTTTCAGAGAAAAGGGAAAGGAGAGAGAAAAGAGAGGGAGAGAAGCATCAATCATCAAGTGGTTGCCTCTTGAACTCCTCCAACTGGGAACCTGGCCTACAACCCAGGCTGGTGCCCTGACAGGGAATCAAACCAATGATCTCAGAAATCATTCAAAAGGAAAGTAGCAATTTGCTAGAAAAGTATGTGTACCTTTGTATGTGTTGGTGGTGAGGGTAGGAGTGTGTTACACAAATTAGATCAGCCACATGGAGATGCAGTAGAACTTTACCACAAAATCAAGTTTGTGGGGTAGAAAGCCTTCTACCTTTGTAACTAACCTGTGGCTCCACTATCTACCATACAGATCCCGAAATCATGCTCAGGGTCAACCAATTGTGGGTAAGATAGAAAAATGGCAGATTTGGAACTACCATGGATCTGGGTTTTGGTCCCTACTCTTCCACTCATTAATAGCTGTGGTCCCTGAGCAAGACACTTTACCACTTTGACTCATGTTTCTTATGTAAAATGGAGATCATTAGAGTGCTTAACCATGTAAATCCATGTAAAGCCCTCAGTAGAAGAAGACACTTTATCTCAGAGAGATTTTCTGATAGGTTTGGAAAGTGGAGTCCTATGATGAGAGAGACCTGCCTTATTTGAGTTGGGTGATCTGAGTCAGAGCTGGGTATTATAAGTAATGACAGCTACCATTTATTGATGCTTTCCCTACATAAGCTCACAATTCCTTTTAACAACCCTGTAAGTTAGGGACTATTTATCTCCATTTTCCAAAAGGAGGAAATAGGGACACTGCAAAATAAAGCTACTTGCCCTAGGTCACAAAATCACCAAGTGGTAGAGCCAGAAGGGAGATGAGGAGGTGCCTGCAGGCAGTTGCTAGCCCACAGCACTGTTTTGCTCAGGGCTAGCTGGGCCCCCTACTCAAGATCTCAGATCCATCAGGTTTAACAGAACCCACTGCCCTTTTTTACTATTAGCCAGGCTCACCACAATGTAAACAGCAGCCTAGAGCTGACAAGGCAGCATTGGCCTGTGGGAGGCAGCCAAGGACTAGATCAGCAGAAATGACAAACCCTCCTGCTTCAGCCCCTTGTGTGAAGCTAAAATTAACAACTTCCCCAATTGTAAACAAATGCAGTTGCTGAACCTGCATTCCCCTCTTGCTCCTGTTGCCACTGGGCTTCCACAACCTCATCCCAGCTTCTTCTTCTCTCTCTGGTCCCGCCCACACGCAGGGCTTTGAGGGCAAGGTTGGGGGAGGCTGATACTTCTGCACAAAGTTGGGCCTAGATCAGAGAAGGTCCCAGGACGTTTGGTAACTCCAGATGTGGGTCAAATATCTCCCAGCTACCATCTACCATAACTTCTGGTTGCTCTCTTTGCTATTTTGGTATCTATTATCTTCAGCTATCTCTGAGCCCAGTAAAGATGCTAACCCCAATTACCCAGAATATTTCAAGTTTCCTCTTGACTAGGGTATTTCTACCACCTACCATTAATCCTTATCCATCTGTGGTAAACAGCCTCTAAAATGGCCCCAATTATCTCTACCTCCTGATATTCACACCTTTTTGTCTCCCTTCCCCCTGAGCTTGACTGAACCTAGTGGCTCATTTGTAATAAATAGAATATGGCAGAAGTAATGGAATATAACTTCCAAGGAAAGGTTATAAAAAGACTACTGCTTCTGCCTTGTGCTGGCTTACCTTTGGTTGCATGTGCACATGCTCTCTCTCTCTCTCTCTCTCTCACTGATCAATCATACTGGAGTAAGCAAGATGCCATGTTGTAAGTGACCTAATGGAGAGTACCACATGGCATGGAAAGCAACTGAAATTCTTGAAACCTGCTGACCACCATATGAGTTTGGTGGCAGATCCTTCAGCCACAATGAAATCTTCAGATACTATAGCCCTGACCTACAACTTGACCACACCATCATGAACAGCCTTGAGCCAGAACCACCCAGCTAAGATACACCCAGACTCCTGATCCACAGAAACTGTAAAATGAGAAATGTTTATTGTTTTAAATGGCTAAGTTTTGCAATCATCTGTTACACAGTAATAGATAACTAATACACCATCCTGTGTTCCATTCCCTTGAACCTCTACTTTATACCGTGACAATGGCTAATGACTTACCATTCAATTTCTTTAAAGCCATACAAGAAAATACCTTAATTCAGTTAAAAGTGCTTGAGTCCCTGGATTGCCACTAAAGAGCAGTGGGGATTTTAGATGTCAGTAGAAGGCTAATGGAAGAGTATTGGAAAGGAGTGCCCACCATTTTTTGTATATACAATATGGGGTCCTGAGCCCTGACAACATTCACAGTTGATTAAGCTGTGACCACAATAACTCAAGATTCATGGCAGTATCCAGACTGTGCCCCCTTATACCAGTTTTCTCCTTGTATAATGGTAACTAAAGTTTATTGAGGGCTAATGAAATATCATACACTGTTCTAAGCACTTTGCAACAATCAACTCATTTAGTATCCCCATTCTACATTGGATGAAACTGAGACACAGAGGAGTTCAGAGTCAGTAAGTGACAGAGCTAGTATTTGAGCCTATAAGAATGTTTCCTAGGGGAGGCCACATGTACTGAGCAGAAGAAGGGATTGTGATTACCAATAATTGTCAGGATGTTTTCTCTCTTTTTTAATAAAGATTTTATTTATTTATTTTTAGAGAGAGGGGAAGAGAGGGACAAAGAGAGGAAGAAGGACATGGATGTATAATGTGTTAATTGGTTGCCCCTCGCATGCCCCCAACTGGGGACTTAATTCAAAACCCAGGCATGTGCCCTGATCAGGAATCGAATCCAGAAACCCTTTGGTTTGTGAGATGATAATTAACCCATGAAGCCACACTAGTCAGGGCAGGACCTTTTCTTTATTTCCATCTGTCTTCATTTCCTTACTCAAGAACAGGCAGCAGCTTCCCACTGCTCTACTAGAGTGGAAGTGCTTTTCTCAATTTTGCCAGAATGGAACCAATCCTACAAAAGTAGTGGTCAAAGCTCTGTGCCATGCACTTTATTCAAACAAACCCCACTTCCCCCTGAAAGCCTTCCCAGTTCCTTCTGCCAATGTGATTTCTCTGTCTGAAGCATGAAGTGTGGACTGTCCTCAGGCCATTCAATTATCAGCTTAAATGTCACCGCTGCAAAGAAGCCTTTCTGGACTACCCCAGCTGAAATAGCTCTCTGTTACTCTCCAACCTAGCCCCTTGTTTCTTTCCTTCCTGGGACTTATTAGTAAAAGTAGTAATGATTTATTTGTTTGCTTTTCAAACATGTATTCCCATTAAAACAGATACCTGACAAGAGATTTTGTCTTTTTGTTTACCATTATGTCCCAAGTGCCTATAACTGTGCTAGAGACATAGGAAGGACTCATTAGATATTAGTTGGTTGAATGAAAAAGAAGTTTCACCTGGAAGTTCCCTTGTGTGTTTTTCTCCATGTAGAAAACAAGTATCCTAAGGGCAAGGCCAATATCATAGTCTTCAGTTTTCCATGGCATCTAGCATAACACTAGATAGAAGTAAATCCTGAAATCATATTTGTAGCATAAACTTGTTGGGACATCTTTTCCATGCCTCAATTTTCTCATCCATTTAGCCATACTATCCTGCCTTACTGGGCTGACAAGGATGGGATGAAGTGGGGGTGGACATGCCATTTTTAATTTTTAATTCCATGATATTTTAGTCTTGAACTTTCCAAAGGGGTCATTTGGGGGAGTGAGGAAGGAATGTGGTGTTTGGGAGATTTCCTGCAGTCTCTGGGTAGTAGAGATGGTCTTTGCATGACAGAAAGTATAGTGAAGTCAAAAGGAAAGATAGAAAGGGTTCTCCTAATAGGCAAAAGCTGAAGCCCATATATATCAGAAAAAAGAACATCTGGGTCCTGGAGCAGGATGCAGCATTCAATATCTGAACATTATTTTTAAAAGATTTTATTTATTATTTTTAGAGAGAATGGCAGGGAGGGAGGAAGAAAAGGAGAGAAACATCAATGTATGGTTGCCTTTCACCTGCCTCCAGCTATAGACCTAGCTGGAGACCTGGCTTGCAACCTGGGTATGTGCCCTGAGTGGAAATCAAACCAGCGACCCTTGTTCACAGGCCAGCACCAATCTACTGAGTCACACTAGCCAGGGCTCAATACCTGAACATTTTGAGGTTTCAAAGCAAATTTTGCATTTCTGTGTGAGTATGAAAATGTAATGTTACCACAAGCCTTCATGACCGAGTGCGGGAGAGGGAGAGAGGAAGAAAGAGAGCAAATGAGAGCAAGCCTGGGGTCTTCATATTTAAAAATAGAAAGAATTTAGTAAGTGGAAAAAAAGCCCATTTCCTCACCTTAATGAAGTTAGGCAGCGGAATAAACTGCCTAGTGAGGGAGGAGATTGAGTCACTACCATTAGAAGCATTCAACCTACGTGAAATCAGCTCCTAGGGAGGTTATCAGTGCATACCAGGAAATCTTTCCTGGTTGCAGGCAGTAAGGAAGGAGGTAGTGGTTTAAATGGGTCTACTGAAAAGCCTTTTGCAGAGTCAGTTCTCAGAGATTAACACATGTATGTGCACTAACACACACATACTAACTCTCTTGTACCTTGCATGGAGGGAATGAGCCTGCTTCATCTGGTCAGTTTCAGTGGTGATTAAAGGGCTGACACTACAGGGATTTTCCCCCCTTCTCCTAACTGACAAGTCACTTTTGTAATCCTGATGTGTCCCTGCAAAATTCCAGGAGCCCCCCAGACCTCCTCAGTCAGGAAAGAGTCAACACCTTGTAGATTTACCTACACACACAGGGGCATACAGTAATTTTCCCTTATCCATAAGAGATATGTTCCAAATGGCCCAGTGGATGTCTCAAACGTGCATAGTACCAAACCCTATATATATGTTTTCCCTCTACACACATACTTATGATAAAATTTAATTTATAAATTAGACACAATAAGAGATTAACAACAATAATAAAACAATTATAACAATACATTCATTATAAGTATTTATAACAAAATACAACAAGTTACTTGTATTCTCTCTCTTTCTCTCAAAATCTCATTGTACTATATATAAAGTATGGAAATGCTGGACGGAGGGATGATTCAAAGCCTGAGCTGGATGGAGCAGGATGGTGTGAGACTTCTTCATGCTACCCAGAACAGCATACAATTTAAAATTATAAATTGTTGATTTCTGGAATTTCCCATTTACTATTTCTGGACTGTGGTTGACCACAGGTAACTAAAACTACAGAAGCAAAGTTGTGGATAACAAGGGATTACTATTTATACACATGTAGTCTGTACTTTCTCTGTGTCTCTTTCCCTTTCTCTCTTCCTCCCTTCCTCCCTTCCTTGCCCTCTCCAGTCAAGCCACTTTCAAGAGATACCAGCTGGAGTCCTTTACTTTTATGTGCCTCTGATTCCCAGAGGGCACCCCCTGCCTTTCTGACACTCAACTCCTCTTAGATTCTCTTGACCAAAGGTAGGAGTGTTCTCTCCCTCCAAAGATCTCTTTGGCATCTCCCTAAGGCCCAGCAAAGGGTACATAAATGCCCATCCCTGCTCTGATGGTGCACAGGAAAGAGACTTGCCTTGGGTTCTGCAGAAGAGGATATGTTCTTTCCTTTTTAAAATTTCTTTTATTATTGTTGTTCCTTTACAGTTGTCCTAATTTTCCCCCACTTCCCCTCCCATCACCCCTCCCCCTCCCACAGGCAATCCCCACCCCTTGGTCCAATGTCCATGGGTCCTTTATACATGTTCCTTGGGTCGACCCTTACCCTTCTTTGCACCCTTATCCCCCTTCCCCCTCCCTTGTGGTCACTGTCTGTTCCTTGTTTCCATGCCTTTGGTTCATTTGTTTTGTTCATCAGGTTCCTGTTATGGGTGAGATTATACATGGTACTTGTCTTTTGCTACCTGGCTTATTTCACTAAGCATAATACTTTCCAGTCCGTAAGTGCCCATCAGTAGATGAGTGGATCAATAAACTGGCACATTAGCACAATGAAATACTATGCAGCAGAAAGAAAGAAAAGACATGTTCTTTTCTTTGCCTTTTCTCCCACCCCATCCTTTCATTCCTCCCTTTGGAAACAGAAAACTCAAGTCCCATTGAAGGGAAGAGAAAAGGAGGAGATCCAGATAAAATGGATCAACTACTAAGACTAAGAAATAGAAACTGTGCCAGAGGCCCATGAAGGGAATGGAGAGCAGTGGGCAGGAAATGAAATGCCCCAGCTGAGGAGCCAATGACCACATCAGCAGGGTCTGGGCACAGCCAAAGCTATTCTGCTTTGCTTATTGTTAGCTCAGAGCTGAGAGCATAGCGTCTACCAGAAGCTGGCCAGTGGAAAAACTGTTAGGTGGAGGGAAGTTGGTCTCCAGCATCCCCTGTCTTGTTTTCCTCCCCATTTCAAGGTCCCCTTTCCCAGATTCCCATTGCTTTCTCCCTGTTCCAAGACACTTGTACAGCCTCACCATAACACAATTCACCCATCCTTATCTCAGTTCCACAGAACCTTGGATGCACTGAGTCATTTGTGCACCTTGGTTTCAATGGTGGGTCATCATGGCTGGAAGTTGAGTTTTCCAAAGCTGTTGTGTGGTTGTTAATAGACTGTATTTGAGGAGGAAAAGAGAATGGTGGTGAGCTATGATCAAATACATATTGAAAACCTTAAACAAGGTTAGCTGGTTTCTCTACTTCAGTACTTCTCAGAGCCTTTAATATGCTAATGTTCATTGTGAAAATCTAAGAGGGGATACAGCATTTTTAAAGATTTTATTTATTTTTAGAGAGAGGGGAAGGGAGGGAGAAAGAGAGGTAGAGAAACATCAATGTGTGGTTACCATTCATGCACCCTCAACTGGGGACCTGGCCTGGAACCAGCAACTCTTCCATTCACAGATTGACACTCAGTCCACTGAGACACCAGTCAGGGTGGGTATAGCATTTCTGAAACTTATTTGGCCACAGATTCTTTCTTTTTGTAGAACAGCTTACAGGACTAGAGTTTGATGCATTTCCCCTCTCACATAACATAGTTGCATTTTCACAACAGTCTTTAATACCTACACCTAAAAGAGTGACTTTGACAGTGTGAAAGTAGGCACCCTTACAGTCAGTGGAGGCAGTAATGGTTAGACTGGATTAACCATCATACTATAAGGGGTATATTTTTGACCACAGGGCTTCAGAGGCATGGTTGTCTCATGTCACACATTGTAGGTAATTGTCACTTACCAGTCAGCTTGCTCCTGCTCCATACGGCCCCAAGTACCTTTAACGTGTAGCTTTTTGTGCTATGTCTGGGTGACTAGTATGCAGTGAATAGAGAAGAGCCTATCACCCTAACATGTGTTTGCTTCTTATGTTGGCATACTCATTAACATTTAAGGGCTAGTTCTTCCTGGAGCATTTGATATTTGTGACCTTGTTCTCTACTGATACCACCAGTCCCCCCAACTTTCTCTCTAAAAGCTCCAAGACCCGCTTCCTCAAAAATGGCTAGTTGTGAGCCCCAGTCCTTTCTTGGTTTTCTCATATGTGTGTGTGAACCAAGCATTTCTTTACAGTACACAGAATTTGGAAAATGGGGGCACTGGAGAAAACTTGAGGACTGTGCCAAGTCACATTGCTGTTCTACTAGCCTTCTAAGTGGCCTGACCAGACAAGTCCTCACAATGGGCTCCCACTAGCTCCCATGGAAAGAACTGAGATGGTCTTCAATGTGAAGTCATTTTTTGAAAAAGGTCACCAGGACTAAGTCACTTTTATAAAAGGGTGGGAATTGTACAATATCAAGTTGTTCGTAAGAGCACTATGTCTGTCCACTGGTTAGAGCACCACAGGAGGACTGTATTCAGTTCTGGCCAGGACCTCTAAGAAGCATCTTCACAAATGGGAGTGTTACCAAAGGAAAGTGACTAAGATGCTATAAGGTCAATAAACTAAGGCCTCTTCTAGGTCTTGGACCATTGTCGGAAGCCATGAACCCTGGAGGAAGACACATAGGTATATGTAGCCAATGCTTTACATACAATTCCAAGAGGTTTATGGATATGCAATTTAAGAAGCTCAGATGAGAAGTCATACCACAAAAGGAATCACTGAATAAATTTGATAGATTTAGTCAAAAAAGTAAAATAAAATAGAAGTCAAAAGACAGACAGCTATGGCTGGTATAACTCAGTGGATTGAGCACTGGCCTGGGAACCAAAGGGTTGCCAGTTTGATTCCCAGTCAGAATACATGCCTGGAAATGGAGCTGAAAAATTCCTATTGCCTAGTGATGTTGTAGCCATTATTGCACCATAGCACAGCACATTACTCATATGTTTGTAGTAAGTCTGGTGCAAACAAACCTACTGTGCTGCTTTGCCTGTCATATCAAAGTATAGTACATACAATTATATACAGTGCATAGTACTTGATAACAACAATAAATGGCTACATTACCAGTTTATATATTTACTATACTTTTTATCATAAGAGTTTACTCTTCCTACTTACTAAAAATAGTTTGCTGTAAAACAGTGTGCTATGTGATGCTGACAGCAGCCTCATACATTTCATGTTTACCCCGTCTCTTGATTGCATCATTTTCTCTTGTGCTTGATTTAATCTCATGCTGTTCTGTACAATAACATGCTGTACAGCCTTGTAGCCTAGGAGCAATAGGCTATGCTATGTAGCCAAGGTGTGTAATAGGCTATACCACCTAACTTTGCGTAAGTGCACTGTATGGTGCTCATACAATGACAAACTTACGTAATAACACTTTTCTCAGGATGAATCCCCATTGTTAAGTGACTGTATTTTAAAGGGGCTGCTAAGAGGAAGAAGGAAAGAAGTAACAAAGACTGCTTTCAGCTCAATATAAAAAAATGTTCTAATTAGACTTGTTCAGCAATGGAATGGGCTAGCAAATGCCTCCTTTTATGGAGGTGGCAAATGCCCTACTGATGAGAGTGAAAAACTTGGGGAGGTAGGCTGAACTAGATAATCTTTAAGGACTGACCTTCCTTGTAACCTCACTTATCCTCCAACCCATGTGTCTGTTTCTGTCACTGGGATCGTTCCTAGTTTTTTCACAGAGCAGAGTCACAATGTTGTTGACAAACAAACCTCAAAAGCAAAAGCAGATGAGTGTTGGCCCCAAGTTCTGGAATCCCTGACCCCTTCCTTCCTCTACTTCCACCTTAAGTCATGTATCTTACTAGCCTCCTTACAAGGGCTCTCAGGGTGTTCTTGTCACCAGCTAGTTAATTTGATAAACTAATCTACACTAATGGATCATGAATGCTAATAAATTCATGTGTTACCTTCCCAAGTGACATATTTGCATTTTAACAGAGGTCTTCAGGAGATAATGCCTTAACTCAAAGAAGTGATTAATGTTGAAATTTCAGCTCTTTGGCAGTCTAGTAAAGGAGATATTTTTGGAAAGGGGAACTTTTTCTATCCTTCACATCATACCATCTGCTATATGAGGAAAAAAAAAAGTGTCCCGCCCTTGAGGGGTTTATAGTTTATAAACTTGGGGAATTACCATGGCTGACATTTATTAAGCCTCCACCAAAGTGTGGGGGCCCTATGCTAAGTGCTATATAAATATTATCTTTGAATCCTCACAACAACCCTCTGATTAAGTATTTTGCAGATAAAAGGGCTGGGTCTAAGAGACATTAAGTAACTGACTCTAGATGTGAGATGTAATATTTTGTTAGGTTTGTCTTAGAAAAATAAATGTCACCAACTAAACTACAATATGCCATGGATTTTAAGAAGCATTTCAGTTTTATAATGTTAAAACTGTATCCTTGAAATCATGAAATACAGTAAGTGGTATAGGCAACTCCAGAGTATACATTCTGCCTAATGTTCACAGAACTCCGATGGGAACTAGCTGGGAAACACTTTCACAGAATAATATAATTGCAAGCATATATTGATATTTTAATACAAAATGGTTTAATACAAAAGTTGCACACTGAGTCTGAAGTCAATGAGACACATGTTGCTGGGGTATAAACCTCAGTGGCAGAGAGGCAGGGACAGTATGTAAGGTAGGGGTTCTGGAACTGAGATGGGGGTATAGCAGGTAGCAAATAACCTTCTGTCTGGCACCTTTACATTAGAAAACTGAGTTTTTGAGGGTATCACACACTGGCTGGCTTGGGTTAAGTAAAGATGTTAATTTGGAAAACCGTGAGAGATACCTTAGTGAAATGAGAAAAGGAAGGAAAGTAAACTGTCAGATGGTCTTCAAAGGCCAAATATTTCAATTTGACATGATGGGCAAAAGGTGGCAATTAGTGATTCTTACAAGTACTTGCCAACATATTAGGAAAACCTCCTTCTGGTCACCAGAATGAATTAAAGCTCTTACCTCAAAGCTAGAGGCTTTTGGAGTAAGGAAAAAACCAGCCCAGCACAAGGGAGTTGCGTCATCAGAGGCATTATGAACCCTGAACTCTTAGCTCTCTCTTGATGTGCAGTCCCCTCTTTTCAAGTACATCCCTTAACTGCAAGAGGAAATAGTAGAGATGTGGCTGCCCAGGCATGTACCCATTCCCCTCAGCAATGGGAGGGGGCAGTATAGACAGGATGATGTACAACTCATTTCCCCTCCCTCCTCTAACAAGGGTTTGTTAAGGTCCCTGAAGAACTCACTCCCTCACCAAAGGGGAAGGTGAACACAGAAGAATTCAAAACATCATGAGAGACTGTAATCAAATGTTAAATTGTGGTGGAAAAACTGTCTGAATTCCAAATTGGAAGAGGAAGGAGTGTGGGTGACTATTTTATTTTGTTCTCTTTTTGTGTTCTCAAAGGTTTTCAGTATGTGTAAGTACTACTTTCATAATCAGGGGAAAATTATAAAAAAAAAAAAGAAAAAAAAAAAGGGCAGCCAATGAGAGCTGGAATGACCAGGAAAGGCTTCACAGCAGAGGCTGGATTTGAGCTTGTTAGAGGATTTGCAGAGGTAGAAAACAGGTGGGCACTGCAGTCTGGGGGAATAGCAGGGAGATAAGTACACAGAGAGAGGAGCAAGCTCTGAGTGGGGTACAGCAGGGTAGGGAGAATAAGGCAATTAGTGGAGCTTGGGGGTCAGGAAGAAGTAGTTCAGAGAGGCTCAGCCATTATGGAAGTCAAGCCTCATATACTAGGGAGACGAGTTTTTACTTGATATCATAAGCAAAAGAAAACCATTATAGGCTCTTGAGCAGGGAAGTGACATGATGAAAGATGTTTTAAGGAGATTCCTTTGGCAGCAGTGTTGAAGGATAACTTGGCAGGGAGGAGGAGGCAGCATGTAGTCAGAAGGCTGCTGCAGTAATCTGGGCATGAGTTAATGAGAGCGTGGGCTATGATGGTGGCAGAGAGAATGGTCAAGAAGGCATGGACTAATGAGGCACTTGTGACAGGTGAATTGTCAAGACATGATGTTGACTGATGGGGGATGCTTGACTGATTCCAAGGCTCAGTCCATGGGGTACTGAAAGAGGGATGGTGTCCCTACTAGAGATAGATATTCATAGAAGGGCTCAAGACTACAGATCAGCATGGAGGGTAAGGTTATAGTGGAGTTCTTGAGCTTGGTTTTAGTTGTAGAAAATTTAGCCCTGGTTGGTGTGGCTCAGTGGATTCAGCACTGGCCTGCGAACCAAAGGGGGATGCTGGTTCGATTCCCAGTTAAGGCACATACCTGGGTTGCAGGCCAGGTCCCCAGTTGAGGGTGTGCAAGAGGCAACCACACATTGATGCTTCCCTCCCTCACTTTCTTTCTCCCTTCCCCTCTATAAAAATAAATAAATAAAATCTTTTAAAAAAGGAAGTAAAATTAAATGTGATGATAAACTACCCTTACTGGTATGACTCAGTTGGTTGGGTGTCATCCCCTAAAGTGAAGGGTCATCAATTCAGGTCAGGGCACTTGTCTAGGTTGCAGGTTCAGTCCCTGGTTGTGGAGTATATGAGAGGTGACCAATCTATGTTTCTTTCTCACATCGATGTTTCTCTCTCTCTTTCTCCCTCCCTTCCCCCTCACTAAAAAAATAAAAAAAATAAAAAATCCTGATGTCTTCAGGCTTAAGTGTGGTTATTGCTTCACTGAGGACACAGTACCTTTTAACTTGATGGTAAACTTCAAAGAGAAAATGTCCTTAGAGGTAATAATGAAATGGAACTTGAATTCAGGTTAAAGGCCAGTACTATTCATTTTGAAAAAATCACCTAGAATTCCAAAGGATGGCAAGCTGTATTTAGACTGCAATCACCTAGAATTCCAAAGGATGGCAAGCTGTATTTAGACTGCATGCAGAAACCTCTAGAGAGGGAAGAAGAAAAATAAAAGGAAAAAAGCAGACCTAACAGCCAATTCTGTTTTAAACGTTGTAGATAACAGACCCTAAAGAGTGTGGCAACTGCAGGCTGGTGTATCTGTTCAAAAATCTCCCTTCTTTTCTGCCAGTGAGTGATTTCCCTATATATTAGAAAGATTACAGCTTGACTGTACTGTAGGTGACAAGATGAATATGGAACAATATTTGCTTTGTTAATCACATCTGCATTCTCTGTGATTTCACTGGTGGTGACAATGGAAGCAGTGCAACACAGAGCACCCTCACCAGCCCTGTGATTGAATCCCACAAGATCCAGACTTCTGGTCATTTTGATATAGGATTGGAGGCAAATCCCATCAAAAATTAATCTGTGTACCTCAGTTTACTGCTGTGTCAACTGAAAAAGCATCTATAATTGACTTGCTTGGTTCCAGGTTAGAAATAGGAAGACTGAACACTTACTGAAGGGAAAAATGTATAGATGAAAGATAAAACTTGGGAGAGAAACATTGAGCATAGACTGCAGCAGGATTTCCAAACTGAGAGGTCTTGACTCTTACCTGCCTGACCGTTAATCCAGTTGTCGCCACCATGCCCTCTTCTTTCTGCTTTCAATGGGCTTTTCCATGTGAAAGATCATAAAGAGGACAACCAACCTAATCATCCACTTGCAATTCCTCTTCCTAATCCCCTAGTTCCATAGGTACCTTCCACTTGGGACATCTGTCCCCTTCTCAGCTACCCTCCTTCCAACCATCACCCCTACCTCAAACCAGCAACCAGAAGATTGACTGATTGGAAACCAAAACAGAAATCTTCACCAAATAACTGCTAGAGATCACTGGTTGACCAGCTATTATGCAATGTATATGTGTATGTGTGTGTGTGCATGTTCATCCACCGACTGAGTCCAGCCATCTGCTTTTATATTCCCAGTGGGTTTGGATCACAGGAAAAGATAGGTCTGTTTGGGAGGTCCTACCCCCAGAGCTGAGCTCCCTTGGTGATTAGGAATCCACAACCTGGGGAGACATGCTTTCCACTCATTCATCTTTAGAATGCATCATTTTTTTCCCAAAGGAAGAACCAGTAAGAAGGGAACTAAAATCTCACATATATCCCTTTAAAATGTGCAGTTCTGTATTTCCCTCCAACCCAGGTATGAGGCACTAGGCCCAGACCCCTGCCTAGTGCTAAAATTCAGGGACCTGGGAAGGGAAGGGAAAGCTGGTGGAGGAAGCAAATGAGCAGGCAGAGGCCTCTCCCATCACCCACTAATCCACCAGTAGACTCCTCACTTATTTCTCTCATACCAATTACAACAGCAGGGCTCTAGCAAGCATTCAAGTGTTGTTGTAGCTCTTGGCACAGGTATAATCTCCACTTGGATAGTCCCAAGTACTGCGAGGAATTTTAAACTGATTCTACCAGGGAAGTTGAAAGGTGTCTTCCTACTCTTAGCAGGTCTCACAAGTCTTGGGAGCTTGAAGCACACAATCCCTGTCATTAGCTTCCCTGTTGGGGGATGTAGTATGCAGAACCCCAACTCAGCTGTCATCTCAACTGGATACTGCAGCCAGATTCCCTAGAATTCACTCCTTCAGGTTGCATCATTGAATGTATTGAAGGTCCCTGTGCAAATCTACTTTACTTGGAATAGCTCATTGATTAACCACTGTCATCTTACTGCCAGTGAAATTCAGCTTCATGAAGGCTCTGAGGGCAAGGGGCAAAGAATATCTAAGTATTGAGGCTAAGAAGAAAGTAGAAGAGACAAAAACAGTTCAAGAGCATCTATGTGGGGACTTATGGTCAAGATGGCAGCATAAGTAGACACAGCTTGCCTCCTCCTACAACCATGTAAAAATTAAAACTAAATTATGAAACAACCATTATTAGTCAGAACCATCAAAGATCGAGTTGAATGCTAGTCTGACAGTGATGGAATTAAAGAAACACATCCATCCAGACTGGCTTGAGGGGCAGAGATGAGGAACAGAATGGTCCCACATCCATGTGTGGTGGGTAAAATTTCAGGACAAAATTTCTGGAGTGAGGAGTCCAGGGTCCACACCTGGTCTCACAGCCCAGGGTTCTAGTGCCAAGAAGATAAGTTCCCACAACTTCTGGATACAAAAACCAGCAGGGATTGAGTTAGTGAAAGAAACTACTGTAGTCCCAAGCAGTTCCTCTTAAAGAACCCACACATGAACTTACTCACACTCACTACTTCTGAACTCCAGCACCAGGGTAGCAGCTTGAGAGGCACCAGTAGCATACAGGGAGAAGCTGAAGTATTTGGCATCAAGGTGAGAGCAGAGGAACTGCTTTCTCCTGGACAGAAAAGCAGGCAGAGCCATAAAGCTGGTAAGCAGGTGCCATATCTGAGACCCCATCACCCTGGTTAACACTATATGCCCCACCCTGGAAATCCCCTGAGGCTCTGTCCCACCAAACTTCCAGCTATTGATAGTGGCTGTTCCATATGACTGGCTGGTCTTGGCTCATGATTCATAACTTCCTAAATCCTTTCAAACAAGGAACAGCTGACCTCAGTGAGCCGCCAGCCCCCATACCTCTTGCTAAGTTACTTCAGTACTAGCACTAGCAGCAGCCAGCCTAGATTCACAGGTTAACATTGCCTGGGGATCTCCAAGTCCAGCACAAGTACCAGCCATCTCAGATTGCTTTATAGCTCAGGCAGGGTGGCCCCAGGAAAAACACAGGTGGGGGCTGACCTTGGCCTGCACTATCCAGGAAACCCCAGGGCCTGTGCACCCAGTGGATAGCTACAGACCATGTCAGAGCACCACCACCCTGACCCTACATAGCTGATCCTCCATGGAGGGTGGAGGTTGATGATCAGTGGTCACAGCCAGTCCTTGAAACTGACTGGCCTGGGTAAATCCTCCTGTTGACCTACCAACAGCAACCAAAGCTCAATTATAACAGGAGAGTGTACTCAGCCCATGTGAAGAGAACACCTAAAGGACCCAGCTTGGGTGATAGGGGAGGCAGTGCCACTGGACCCTACAGGACACCTACTACAATAGGTCATGCTACCAAGACAGGAAGTCATAGCAGCTCTACCTAATACCTAATACATAGAAACAAATACAGGGGGACTGCCAACATGAGGAGGCAAAGAAACATGGCCCAAATGAAAGAACAGATCAGAATTCCAGAAAAACAGCTAAATGAAATGGAGATAAGCAATCTATCAGATGCAGAGTTCAAAACACAAAACACTGGTTATAGGATGCTCAAGGAACTTAGAGGGGACCTCAACAGCATAAAAAAGATCCAGTCAGAAATGAAAGATATGCTAATTGAAATAAAGAGCTTACAGGGAAACAACAGTAGGGTGAATTAAGCTGAAAATCAAATCAATGATTTGGAACATAAGGAAGAATAAAACAACCCATCAGAACAAGAAGAAAAAAAGGATTCAAAAAAGCGAGGATAATGTAAGCAGCCTCTGAGATAACTTAGAGCATTCCAACATTCACATCAAAGAAGTGCCAGAGGGAGAAGAGAAAGAACAATAAATTGGAAATCTATTTGAAAAAATATTAAAAGAAACTTTGCTGATTTGGTGAAGGAAACAGACATGCAAATGTAGGAAGCACAGAGAGTCCCAAACAAGATGGATTCAAAGAGGATGACACTACGACACATCAGAATTTAAATGCCAAAGGTTGAAAATAAAGAGAGAATCTCAAATGCACAGAAGCAGCTAGGTACCTATAGGAGTTCCCATAGACTGTCGGCCTATTTCTCAAAAGGAACTTTGCAAGCTAGAAGGGATTGGCAAGAAATATTCAAAGTCATGAAAGGCAGATACCTACAACTAAGATGACTCTACCCAGCAAAGCTACTATTTAGAATCAAAGAGCATATAAAGAGCTTCCCAGATGAGAAAAAACTAAAGGAGTTCATCATTACCAGAACATTATTATATGAAATGTTAAAGGGACTTATTTAAGAAAAAGAAGATGGGGTAGGGGTGTAGAGGAATGGGTGAAGAGGTAAGGGGATTAAGAAGTACAAATAGGTAGTTACAGAACAGTCATGGAGATATAAAGTACAGTATAGGAAATGGAGTAGCCAAATAATTTATATTATGACCCATGGACATGAACAATGGTGTGGGGATTGTCTGTGGAAGTAGGGGTGCTGGGGGAGGGGGGCAAAGGAGGAAAATTGGAACAACTGTAATAGCATAATCAATAAAACATAATTTAAAAATAAATAGCTATACTTAAAGCTAAAAAAAGAAATAGCATCTATGTGTCCTGACCAGTATGGCTCAGTTGGTTGGGTGTTGTCCTGCAAAGCAAAAGGTTACCAGTTTGGTTCCCTATCAGGGCACATGCCTGGGTTGCAGGTTCAGTCCTTGGTCAGGGTGTGTACAAGAGGCAATCAATCAATGTTTCTCTGTCACATTAATGTTTCTCTCCTCTCCCCCTGCACTGCTCCCCTCTTTCAAAAAAGAAATAAAAATTAAAAGCCTTTAAAAAAAAATATCTACTTGGTGGTTTACTAGGCTAGTGAATACCTTAAGTGTCTTTGGATCTGACCCTCCTCTCTATGCCCACTGCTACCTCCCTAATTACCTCTCACTTGGATTACTATAGTAGGTTATAAGTTGGTCGCCTTATTCCAATCAAGTCTGTTTCCTATTACATGGCTAACTATCTTAAAAGACTTCAGACCTGGCTGGTAGCACAGTGGATAAGGCGCCGGCCTGCGAACCCAAAGGTTGCAGGTTCGATTCCCCAGCCAGGGCACATAACCAGGTTGCAAACCAGGTCTCCAGTCAGGTCTGTGCCTGGAGGCAGGTGAAACGCAACCATACATTGATGTCTCTCTCCCTCTCTGCCTCTCTCCCTTCCCCTCTTTCTAAAAATAATGAAATAAAATCTTAAAAAAAAAAAAATGTTGACCTCATATAGCAAATATATTAAAAAAAAAAAAAAGAAAAAAAAGACTTCACCTTAATTGTCCAGCAGCCCTTTACGGTGACTCCAAGTTCAAACCCTTCAAATCAAGGCACTCCTTGCCCAGCAAGTCATTTTTCCCCACTGTGCCTCCATACCCCTCTCTCTAATCAGACCTGATCATTTCCACTTTTGGCCATTTTCCTAACTATGCCAACCCCTTGGAAGCCTGCTCCTTTTCTAGTCAACAATCTCAACCTCATACACACACTATTCAAGATCTAACTTCAAGTTAAACATCTTCTGGGAAGCCTTCTCTCTCCATTCCAACCCATACTGCTGGCTCTCTCTGTGCCCTGAACCCCCACAATGCTTTCTGTTTAGATTATATAATGTGGTATACAATTTTTCCCAACTTGTACTATTCTTAGTTGCTTCCTATGAATAAGTATTATTATTTTTTAAAGATTTTATTTATTATTTTTTAGAGAGAGGGGAAGGGAGAGAGGCAGAAAGGGAGAGAGACCTCAATGTATAGTTGCCTTTCACCTGCCCCGAGCCCTGGACCTGGCTGGAGACCTGGCTTGCAACCTGGTTATGTGTGCCCTGGCTGGGAATCAAACCAGCAACCTTTGGATTTGCAGGCTGATGCGTCATCCACTGTGCCACCAGCCAGGGTCTGAATAAGTATTATAATTTGCTAAATTATGAATTTCTAAAAAACAGACCCTTTGCTCTCTCCTTCTGACCACAACATTGGTAGTTGATTAGACCCAGGAGTGCTCAATAGACTCCTGTTCCTTTGCCTTAACTCCAAAATTAAGAAAGAATGAGTGGGGAGGGGGACCAAGGGGAGCAAAAAGGGGATGGATGTAATACAACAACAATACAATTTTAAAAATAAATAAATAAAAAGAAAGAAAGAATGAGATGAATGAGGGCCCTCTGAGGACCTTCCCTGTCTGTTCCCTCCCCTTTCTCAAAAGATGTTCCAGATGGCTGAGGAGCTGCCCAGAGAGACCTGGCTATTGGATCTCTACTTTTCAATACACTACCACTTCCTAAAGCTTTCCCAGCAATCAATAATGCTGTTTAAGTGATCAAACTGAGACACAACAGGCTGCAGGGGCCAGTGTTTGATTAACTTGGAGAACAATGTATTCTGGAAGAGACAAAGCAGGGAGGGAGGAGCAGAAGAGAAAGCAAGAAGAATGATGAGCTGAGGGAAGGTTGAGGGAGAGAGGGTTTTATGAATGAGGATACATAGGATGGAGATGACAGTAGTTCTCACCTGATCTGATTCAACAACTAAAGTGTGTTCTTACTAAGAAAGCTAAATAATCTTGGGGCTTTCTCAGAGCCTGGTGAATACACAGGGGCTACTGGGCAATCTTTTTTTTTAAAAAAAGATTTTATTTCATTATTTTTTAGAAAGAGGGGAAGGCAGAGAGGCAGAGAGGCAGAGAGGGAGAGAGGCATCAATGTACGGTTGTGTTTCACCTGCCTCCAGCCACAGACCTGACTGGAGACCTGGTTTGCAACCTGGTTATGTGCCCTGGCTGAGGAATCGAACCAGAGACCTTTGGGTTCGCAGGCTGGCACCTTAACCACTGTGCTACCAGCCAGGGCTTGGACAATCTTTGATCTTGACAGAATCATTGTTGCCTTGGCCCACTGAGGGCCTTAGAAGCTGCAGGCTCCATGTTGGATGGAGATGTGGGTGTGGGGTGGAGACTTCAGGAGACCCTAAGGAAGGACTTGCATTCTTGAGCTATGCCCACTGGCTGGGTCTACAAAAATCCCAAGTTCTGGCATCCTTCAGTTCTCTACCCAAGACTGGTGACTCTGATACCCTTGATGATATGGGATGGTTGGGTCATCTGCAAGGGTGATATCAGCACTACCTTCTCTTTGTTTATTAGTGTATATACTATCCCTCTTCTCAAGGCTCTGGGGCAGGATATTTAATTATTTGGCAGTTATTGAAAAATAATGAGCTCTTTTTGGAAAAATTTCTGGAGGGTCCAAATTTCTACACCACTAATCACAATTTTTCTGGAAAAGATAGCATTATTTGGAAAAACAGAGTAGCTGTCTTAGTACTGCTGCTTTCATTAAAAACCCATCCTTCACAGATGATGGTATTATTACTCTCCCCATGTTGCAGTATCAAAGCCTCAGAATCATCTTTGACTCTTTTTCCTTCCTCATCCCACTCATCCAATTGATAGGTAAATCAGGTGTCTTCTATCTACAAAATCCATCAATCCATCTTTTTCTTTCTATCCCCATCCAGCCTCCTAGATGGGTTTCATGCCTCCTGAATGGCCCCCTTTTAATCAATCTGCCAATGGTGGGGAAAAAGAAAAAATAACCCAAATCTAAAGCTAACTTCCACTCACAAGAGATACAAGGGATAATGAAACAAGCTAAATGACAAGAGGAAGTAGACAAACCAGAATGTGGGACAGTGCACAGAACAAATAATCTGACTTTTCTAAGAAGTCAAAGAGAAAGTACTATTGAAAGGGCCTTAAGAGACATAATGACTAAATGTAATGTATGGAGCTTTTTTGGATCTTGAGTCTAGCAAGCTAACTATACAGCATTTTTTAAGACAATTGAGGATATTTGATTATGAATGCTTTTTACAAAAGCATTATTATCCCTTTTGTAAAATGTGTTAATGGTACTCTGGTTGTATCAGAAAATGTCCATTTTTTAAAAGATGCACAGAGAAGCATCAGGGGTGAAATGACATGATTGATGTTTACAATTTATTTTAAAGTACTTCAGCAAAAAAAAAAAAAGGGAAAAATAAAGTAAATATAGCAAAGCCCTTTTAATCAACATGGATAATGGGTAACTATATGGCATTATTATACTATTTTCTTTTTTTTTTTTTTTGAGAGATGCATATTTAAGAAAAACAAAAGTCATCTTCTATACTCCAGTCTACCTTCCTGCTTTATCTTCCACTCCAATCTCATTTCTCTATGACACAGATAGCTATCCTATATCCTTGCTCAAGGGATTTCTGTCTGAACTTCATCCCTTCACTTACATATTAATTCACTTGTTTACTCAATAAATATTTATTAATGACCTCTAATATACATTAGGCACTGTAAACGCAAAGATGACTGAGATGAAAAAAGATATCTCCTTCATGTTTACATCCTCTCCAGAAACTGGCATGGCATCTTGCACATAATAGGTGCTCAATAAATGCTTACTGAACTGCTATGCAGGAAGAGATGTAATAGAATCCCTGTCTAACGTGAACCAACAAATATTCAATCCAACCCAACAGATGCTTATTGAATACCTACTATGTGTAAGGCATCATGTGTTATAAGGATAAAAAAGAGAAGAAAAACACCAGGCTCTTTCCTTCATTGAACTTATAATGTAGCTAAGGCTTGCACATATGAAAAGCTGTATTTGCACGTGAAGAATTAATGATTCAAGTAATAATAATGGGGTAAATCAGCAATGTACTTGCCAAATGTATTTTGGGAAAAGTAAGTGCAGGAGGAGTTCAGAGGAGGGAAAGAGATCATTTCGGTCCAGAATTATCAGAGAAGATTTAACAGAGGAAGTGAATTGAATGTAGAGTTGAAGAATAGATATAATATTATTAGATGGAATTTGAGCTTAGAAAGAGAGGAGAGGGCATTCCTTGTGAGTGGAATGGCATGAGCAGATGCAAAAATGTACAAAAGACATGTTTAGGAGACTCTGAGGAAAGAAATTTTGTTGGCATAGAGGGTCCATGTAGGACTGTGTTTCTCAAGTATATCAAGTACCTCAGCATCACTTAGGGGACTTTATAAAATGCATGTTCCTTGACTCCAGCTCGGAGATCTACAGAGGCAGAAGCTCAGGTGGTGCAACCCATGAATCTGCATTTTAATGAGCTCCCCAAATGATTTTGAGACATTAAAATTCGAGAATCCATGATGTGGACAGAGAGTAGGAAATGAAGTTGGAAGGATACATAGCGTTAGGCACACTCAAGAAGAACCTTGAATGTTCAGGCTAAGGAGGCTAAAATCTATTCAATAGGTAATCAGATATCACCCCTCAAATATGTTAATCAGAAGTGTCATGAGTAAAAGATATTTAGGAGTATTAATCTGGCAGGTGTGTATATTGTGGACTGTAAAGAAGACTAGTAGTATAGACATGAGGTGGTAGCAGGGGGCAGGGTGGGCCAGGAGAGAGTCTGAGATGTTTCTGAGGATTCTAGTCTGGGAGACCAGAAGGCCTGTGTATCAAAGAGGTCAGAAGATTGAGCCATTTTTGAGGGATAATGAGATGAATTTGTGAATACTGAGTTTGACAAAATGGCAAACTACTCAAGGAAAAATGGTCAGCAAGTAGATGGAAATATAGGACTGAAATATAAGAAAGGGGCTAAGTTTGGTCTAAGGAAATGGGAATGGCCAGTGGAGGAGTAAGAGGGAAAGCCATGATAGGGTTTCATGTCCTTGTCAACAGAGGGAGTGAAACACCCAGATTCGAAAGATAAGAGGTAGAACTAGGAAAACAGAGAAAAAAAGGAGAGGTCACTGGGGTGTAAGGGGACCCAAATAGTACAACCATGCAGAGAGCTTTTTAATAAGCTAGGGATGGCTAGCAATGTGGCTAATGCCAAAGTGAAGTTGAGGCTCTGAAAAGATTACTAGCTGTGGCATGCATACAGAGAAACCTGCTCATCTCATGTTTATCAACACAAACAGGCACACCAGCTCCTATATGTAACAAGCCATCTCTCTCTCTCTCTCTCTCTCTCTCTCTCCCTCTCCCTCTCCCTCCCTCCCTCTCCTCACTCTCCCTGCCACCCCCGCCCCATCACTGATTGCCCAGCTCATTTTCTGATTGCCCAGGGGAGTAGGTGCTACTTTGCCACAGGGATTTTCACATTCCATTGAAAGATGGTGCCCTCAGAAAAGGGGATGATGCCAGTTTGTGGGTGAGAAATCACATAAAACCCCAAGATCCCTGCCCTCTTCTCCTCACAAGCTCAGCTGAGTGAAGACTGGAAAGGAGGAAAGATGGCATGCTTCTCTCTCCCTCCTCTCCTCCTGGTCCCTAGCCCTCAGATTTTCTCAGCAGAGCTGCAAGGTCCAGCCCCTTTTGAGAGTCCTTCATTTTGGCTGTTGATAATGTAAGATAATGTTTTTCTTTCTGGATTTATGGTAAGAAGGAAAACAGAAGTCCTTGAGAGAAGAGCCAGAACAGTCTTCTGTTAAGAATGCTAATAGCATTAAGGCTGGCCCACAGCTGAAGCTATTTGAGTGTGCCTTTCTCCCAGGGACCTGTCCCAGCTAAGGGTCTTCGCACAGAACAGATGGGGACTTTCCAGCCCTAGAGGTGTTTACTAGGGCCTCTGTGAAGGTATGAGCCCCAGAAGTCAAGCCTGTCTTCATAAGCCTCACTTCCCACAATTTGCTCTAAGTGTGTGTTTAGGTACTGTGTGTGATTTTTATGTGGATGTGTGCAACTTGTATGTGTGTGCCTTTTATGGCTTCAGATAGCCTAGAGGCTCCAAAAGAACAAGATCCTTCTTCTATTGTCTTGGTGCTGCCCTCTCAGGGTGTTTTGTCTTGTGCTGGCTCATAGAGCCCAATAATTTGTGCAGAATGGGGGTGGGTGTGTACAGAGTGCTTCTGTTGTCTTGCATCTACCCACGCTTCCTCCAAGGGTTGAAGTGTGGACTACTGCAGTGGGGCAGTACCGATCAATGCCTCTCCTCTACCCATACCACACTGAATGTCCATACTTACCTCTATACCCCTGGATTGTAACTGCCTTACCCCTACCCCACCCCTTTGCCTCTCCCAGCTTACTGTTGTTATCACCAATCCAAGGGCTTTCCTATTGCACTTTTTCAACTATTACTTCCAAAAGACCTAGTTGGTGGCAAGATCCCCAAACCAAGCCACACAGCTCACTTCCTACGACCCTGGGACTGCACCACTCAACAAGGGGAGAGGTCCTTAGCTCATTCAAAATGGGGTTCACAACCTCCTAGGAATTCCTAGCCCCCTCACCCAGAGAGGCAGAAGCTCCATTCCATGGTCCAAAGCCACAGCACCAACAGTGTCACTAACTTGTGTTTATGGGGCCACTTGCTGGCTTCAGGTTGTAGTCCCACCCGTCTGGGTCTGAAAGGTATGCCAGGAGGCTGAGGCTCCCACCACACTATCCTGGCCAGTCTTCTCTTCCTGGTGGCCATTAAGCCCATACTTGCAAGGCAATTATGGCGGTGGGTATCTGTGAGAGAGAGGGGAAGTACCTCTCCACATGAAACAAGAGTGTTTCTCTCCTATTTGGATCATATCCCTTTCCTTCTCAGAATCCTGCAAAGATTCCCAACTGCCTCTCACTCAATTTAAATCTTTCTGTGGGCCTCAAATCCCTCCACCTTCCTACATCCTCACTCCCACACACACATCAAGTCTAACTCAGGACAGACATAGCCAGTAGACAGTGCCACAAAGGTTTCTGCCAGGATCTGGCCACAGGTGCCTGAAAGCCCCACCAACAGAGCCATTCCTTCCACTCCTTTAAAAATGTAAACATTACCTGAGAGGTGAAGGCTTAGACAATTATCAGCTATTAACGCTTTGGCTAGGCAGGGATTCTGTCTTGAGAAGTGACAGAGTGGGAGACAAACCCTGCTTAAATGGCCTAAGAGGGTAGGAGAGGGGACCCAGAAGAACTTGGAGCAGTCTACAGAGGGGTGCAGGGGAGAGGCTCTGACAAGGAAGCCATCTCTACCTTGACTTTACCAAGGGCTACAATGTGACCCACAGTCTCCATTAAAAACCATTCAAAACCACTAGACTCCCCGAGGAAAATCTTATTCCCCCTTCCACATGCACATCACATATATTTCACATCAGGGGTAACTTCATGCAAAACAATTGAGGTTGAATTGCTTCTCTACACAGTTTTTAAAAACCACAAAATTAGGTAGAAGTCTGTGTTCACTAGGGCATGGTCAAGTCCTGTTGAGGTCTCCAGAAGAGAGATGAGAGCCTTTTTTGCTCAGGAAAATAGCAAAGGCTTTCTGGGAAGACTCTCAGCTCCCAGGAAGCGGGAACAAGGTTTCCCTGGCTTCTGCAGTGAGCCTGACAAGCAGAGAAGGGGAGGGGTGAGGACTCATGTGTCTGAAATACACTACCTGGGCCTTCCAGGCCAAAATGTGTGCCTTTTACCCCAGCCTTACAGTGAGGAAAACTCAATTGGACCTTCTCTCTGAGTCAGAGCCTCCCCCACCCTCCGCCCAGAGAAGGGCGCCCCCAAGGGATCCTTGGTCTTATAGCAATTTCTCCAATGGGCAGGAGTCCAAAGACAGCCCCGCCCTCTGCAAGAGAGGAGGGATGCTGAGACCACCCTGGGGGTTCAGCAGCCGGATTAGGATTCCAAAGGGAAAGGGCAGGTCTGACAGAATTTAGCATCCACAGTGATCAAGAGCTTGTTGGTAGCAGGTGCAAGGGTGGGGTTGCCACCTGCTTCCGGGAGGTATCAAGCAAAGCATTTGCCCCTGCTGTGGTTTCTGTGTGTGTGTGTGTGTGTGTGTGTGTGTGTGTAGCGAAGGAGGGGGGGTAGGGATCAGGGACGACTACAAGAGTTGGGAGTGCTTTTTTGCCAGAATGGAGTTTCTAAGGGCCCTGGTGGAGGTGTCTACTGTAGCCTAGGTTGTAGATGTGCGTTTGCGTGATGGGGCAGCAGTTATTGGATCTGCAGTAATGTGCAGTTGTCATGTAGTTCTCAGGGACATTCTGAGAAAATACACACACTTATATACATACTCTCTAAGCTCCAAAGCACCAGGCTGGAGAGTAAAAGTGTGTGTGTGTGTGTGTGTGTGTGTTTGTGCGTGCGCGCGCGCCCGCCCGCGCCCGCGCGCGTGTTTTAGCTGCGCTAGGGAAATGGTGAATATAGCTGTATGTGTTTGGGTGACTGCTTTATTAGTATCCTGGTAGAAGAGGGCAAGTGTGTGTGTGTGTGTGTGTGTATGTGTGTGTGTGTTTCACATATGGAAGGAGACTGTAGCTCAGGGCCGGGTATGTGATGCAGCTGAGTGTGCATTCGTGCCCGCGTGTGAACATGGCCCCGAGAACCACTCACATGCTTCAGACAGCAGTTTTTGGCAGCCTTGAGGCTCGGCTTCTCTGGGCACCCTGGCTAAGTGGCCACCTCCCAGCAGCCAGGCCCCGCATCTCGCCAGCTCTCCCAACTGTGCCCAGGGCCCCAGCGCTCACACAAAGGCTCCATAATGAACGCGCTGTACTCCCCTACACTCTCCTTCGCATCCTGCAACCCCAGCGGCCAAGGCTAGCCCAGCAAGCTGGAGATTCACTGGGGCACCGGCAGGCACCCAGTGCTGCTTTCACCTGCCTAAACTCTGGGTTGCTCGACGCTAAGCCACCCCCCCCACACACACCTCCTAGCCCCGGTTCCCCGGGGCGCCCAAGCGCCAGTCGCCCTGGAGTCGGCCGGGGCTGCACGCTCCCACTAAGACTCACCCCCGGGCCGGGCTGAGACTGCGGGCGTGCCTTCCTGAAGGCAGCGCGCCTCTTACCTTCCTTCCTCCTCCACCTCCCTTTCCTCCTCTTCCGCGGCGGTGCTGCGGTGGCGGGACTAGGGCGCCTGTGTCCGCAAGCTCCAAATGAGCTTGTGGCTCAGTGGCGCCGGGCGGCGGGGTGGACAGAGGTTGGCAGGGTGGCAGTAACCGCCCTGAGTCGCGGGGAGCTGGCGCGCAGGCAGCAGGCTGCGGGCAGGCGGGCAGTGGCACGCGAGGACTCCTCGGGCGGGCTCCATGGCTGCGCCGCGGGCGGCACCATCGCAGTGGCTCGCTCTCCGCTCTAGCTCCAGGAGTGCGGCAGGCTGCGAGGTGACGGAAGGCGGAGAGGCGGCTGGACAGCCAAGGAGGGGAGGAGGGGAGGAGGGGAGGGGGGGGAGGAGGGGAGGGGAGAAGGGAAGGGGCGGAGGGAGGCGGGAGGGGAGGGGAAGAAAGAGTGGAGTGCAGAATGAGGGGCCTCTCCGGAGCCTCCGGACCCTCGAGTGCTTGCGTCGGTTTCTCCGAATGGGAATGTAACTTAGAGGCACTGCCTTTAGGGGTCACAACCGAAAAACAGCACGAAATTAACAATGGGGGAAAGAATCTCCCAATACACAACCCAGCCACCCAGCCCAGCACTGCCTCACTTCTTTAACCTGAGGATTTCGGCTGGGCTCTGCTGGGAACTGCCGATATCTAAGAAGGCAAACCAATTTCCAAAGTGAACTAGGGAAGGGCGGGGGCAGTGAACTGCCAAGTAGTGGCAACCACAATACTAGGTTAGGTATTCCATTCCCTGACCCCTGACCTTGCCTCCCTGAGCTCTTCCTGTTCTGCTGGGATTGCCCTCCCTGCAGCTCCCCTTCTGATCACCACCACTGTATCCACACGCACCTTGAGTTTTGGCTTCGGCTCAGGATCTTGCTCACAGCGCCTCTCGCCTGCCCAGGAGCATGAGCTGTTTCGAGGCCAGGCCCCAGCCAGGGTTCGAGCCAACCTCAAGAAGGGTACGATCTGCCAGCTGGCGGAGGTTCATTTAGATAGAGCATGCGATTGGTTTGGTGATAAAGGGAAGGAAGGTAATGTGTTTGTGTGTGTGTGTGTGTGTGTGTGTGTATGTTTTCACCAGCCAATGGAGGGAGGGACCCTTAAAGGCACGCACACGCAAACACACACACACACACACACACACACACCAAAAGACAGTGCCTGATGAATGATCATAGGACATTTTTTAGAGACATGCTGTGAATACTAAACATGTGGCAGCCTAGATTCAAGAAAAGCTCATGGTCTCCCAGCTGTCTCCAGACCCCTTTGGAGGAGTTTGGGAACCAAGAAAGAAAGGCCTTTTGCCTTCTATCCAAAGGGCAGCCTCAGGTGGGGACCCAGAGAGACTGGGGAACTGGACAATGAGTCTGGAAGGGCAAAGTTGGGGCTAGGGAAGAAAAAAGCAGAAGGAAGGGATTGAATGGAAGAGCCTCTGGTGATACCAAATACATGATGAATTTTCCGGTGTCAGAGGAACCTCAAGGAGATAGCTAACATTGGCACATTTGGCATCAGCAGTTCCAAGGTAAAAAGGTGAGCCTTCTTCAATTTCCCTGAGTGCCTGTACTCTGGAAGGGAAGCTGTTGGGAAAAAGGACCCAGCTGGAATCTTTTCCTCACATCAAGTTCTATTTAACCATTTGGGTAAAGGAGGCTAGAGAATTACTGAGGGGCAATTGCGGTCAAGACCATAGTCTTGTAAGCTGCATGGGATTTACAGTACACAAAGCTCCTGGTGCAGGGCTCTTTGTCTACACACAGTTGGGATCAGCACTAGAGTAGCTGACTAGCGGATTTGGCATTCTGTCCACTAATCACACTTTTTGCTTCTTTCCTGGCATTTCCTACTGTCATAAAAGGATGGGAATTCCCTGCATCTGGATAGGGGTAGCCTAGGTGGGAAAACAAGCTGATGGAATTCTTTTAAATGGATGGTGAATGAAAGTAAAGAAATGAAGGAAAAGAAACAAAATTTCTGGCAAATGCCCAAGCAGACCCAAACACAAAAAGATGCTTGGAGGAGCAAAGCACACATACACAGGGACATACATAGAGTCACATATGGTGCCAAATAATATGAGAAGGAGGATGAGGAGAAGAGGAAGAAAAGTAGAGCCAGAGAAATGACTCAGACTTGATTTCTAATCCTTTCAAAAGAGAGAGGTGAAGAGAAGCAGGGAAGAGTCACACTTCTGTCCCCAGGGATTGGAGAGGAAGCCAGGAACCAGCTGTCCAGTATGAATAATGCTATTTGCAGCCAGACAGTCCCCGGCCAGTTTCCTTGGGGGTGGGATCTCCAGTGGGGGTATCTCCTCCAGGGTCCCCTGACTGTTACTCATTTAGTTCCTTATTAATAACAGAGATACCAACAAGTTAATTTGTATAAGTTCTTACAATAAGATTCAATGGGTTAATAAATAAAACAAATGCATTTTATGATTCTGATTAGCAGTCTTCTGCTGTTTGCTTGGCTCACTGAAAGTATGTGCTCAGGTTCCAGTCAATCTTCTGTGCAATAAACAAAAGTAACAAAGGGGTAGTGAAGCAGAGAGAATATTGGGAAGGTCTGTGTCACTGGACAAATGAATATGTGAGGGCTCCTGGGTAACCAGTGAGGTAGTGTCTAATTTAGGATTGTGATTAAGTGCATAGCTTTTGGAATCTGCTTCTTATTAGAGGTGTGGCCTAAGGTAGGTCACTTAACCTCTCTGAGCCTTAACTGTGGGGTGAAAATTATGGCAGAATCTACCTCCTAGAGTTATTGGGAGCATTAAATGAGATAATAGATGTAAAAGGTACCAATAAATAAAAGGTAGCCATCGTTTATTCTCAAGACAAATCTGTCTGTTAGTGAGCTATTAAAATGCTGCTGGCTTTGTTCTTATTGTGCTAAATTTCAATCTGAAGTGACAGAGCATTTGCATTGGTTCATGCTCTTGGTCAACAGTGATGTCTCAAGGTTGCATACACATGCTGATTTCAGTTACAAAGGGAGAACTCACCCCATTACCAGAGAATCATATCAGTAGGATTTTTTGTTTTTGTTTTTTGTTTAACAAGCTGCACACTCCCTATGCTCAACAAATTTGAGAGAGGAAAGAGAGCAGGAGGCAGGGCATAGAGAAGGTTCTTCAACATTCTTAACCCTGTGCCAAAATGTAGCAAAATTAACAGTTGCGTATAAAACTGGGACCCTGATCCGTCGCACTGAAATTCAGTGAGGAAGATCCTCTCTGGGTAAGAGTTCAGTCTCTATATAGCATGACAATTGGATGAAAAATGAAGACCTTCCAGCCAGAAGTCTATTTCCTATTGAAATCAATACATTGAGACGAAGCTAATAAGTGGCACTATTTTTCTCTCCTGATAACTGAGAGTGAAAAGAAGCAACCCATTCTCATGGCACCCTGGACTGTAATCATCACTTAACTACTCACCACTAACTGAGAATCCAGGGGTAAATGGACAGAGAGTATCTTGGCTTCCAGTAATGATAATAATACTGACTACCATTAATTGAGCCATCACTCACTGCTAGCTGGGTGCTCTATAAACACTTCCAGGAAAGGAGATACAATTAGTTCCACTCCTCTGGTAGGACCTCCAGCCAACCCTGAGAGCTTTACATGCATTAACTCTTCTCATGATGACCACAACTCTCTTATATAGGGAACATCATCATCATCCTTATTTTACAGGGGAGGAAGCCAAGACTCACATTGCAGTAGGTAGTAGAAGCTGCATTCTAACTATGTAATGATAATTAACAGTAATAAAGACTATAATTGCTAATTTTATTGAGCATTTACTATGGCCCAAGCACTGTACTGGCACTTTGCATGCATTATCACATTTATTCTTCACAATAAACCTTAAAGGGTAGGTACTATGATTATGACTATTTTAAAAGAAAATGAAGGCTTAAGTCACCTCTACAAGGTAGCATGGCTGGTAGGGTCTAATCCAGGATTTGAACCCATGCCAATTTGACTAAAACAGTTCTAGTGTCTCCGAAAAGGCTGTGACTCAAAGCCTTCAACTGGGATTACACAGTGCAAACAGGCTGCTAGCTCCTTCCAGAGACACCCTAAGCTACCCGTCTCTGTTGTGGCAACCCAGTCACCCATTAGTACCCCCAAAAAAGGTGAATAAGTGAAGAGCAGGATGTCGTATATGGCCTTGTATGAAGTGCATCTGCCTAAGTCAGCAAGAGGACACCCTGGGATTAGAAGGAGGGATGGCATAATCAGAAAGATTAAGAAGGAAAGCCACTTTATAATTTTTCAGCCCCCAGCCCTTTATTCTCCATTTTGCCTTTCCCACAAGACACCCACTCATCCCAAAGCATCTGGAGCCAAACAGGGCCCTGGTGTTTGAGACAGAGTGGGTAGACAAAAAGGGAGAGAGACACTCTTGATCTACTGGGAAAACTGGGAGCTAGCAGGAAAGCTGGATGGCAGAGAGAACAGCAGAGCAAAATGAAGGAAAAGGCAATTTCGAAAAATTTGTCATTAGAAGAAAGGAGGACAAAAAGCTGGACAATTATGCTAAGAGGGCTTTTCAGTAACCCTTTGTGTGCTAGCTGAACCTTGGGCTGGGAGACATTGTAGGGTGAAGCTCTGGGCTCCTGAGCCTTAAACTGCTAGGCAACCCTTTCCCGAACCACAGCTCGCTGGTGCCCTCTACCCTCAGACACAACTTGCTGATAAGCTGGCCACACTGCTTGCTAGTTTCATGTGTCCCAGCTAGTTTCCCTGTCTATTTTTGTGGCCCCTATCACACACATAACTTGCTAGAGAAGTACCCATTCAGGGAAATAGGAGATCTCCAGGCCAGAAGCCAGTCACTCTGTTCCTGGCTCCTCTCTGGAGCTTGGGGTCAGCAATGCTACTTGTATCAACAAAGCCCAGACATCTTTGGTGTTGTTGGTTCCTTAGCCTTCCAGGCTTCTGCTAATCTCACTTACCTAAAACATATTGGTTTAACAAGATTTCCTTTTGACATTACACAAACATGCACACCCCTTTCTCCCTAGATGTTCTTTGAGTGCTCATTCCTACACAGTGCCTCAGAATCTAAGTGCTTTCTGAATGCAATCACTGTCCCCATGAAAATGTCACTCCCTTGTCCTAGTCCTAGTTAATCCCATAAACTAACCTATACCTAGGCAAACAAAGATGGTAATTGGCAGTGTTCCTCAACCTTTTATAAATTAATTTTATTGTTGTTGTATTACATCCATACCCTTTTTCCTCCCCTCTGTCCCTTTCCCCACCCACCCACGCCCTCTCAAAGTCAATCACACTTGTTGTCCATGTCCATGGTTCTTCCTGTTCCTCAACCTTTAAACACACACACACACACACACACACACACACACTCAAGGAATCCCTAACCATAGAATAAACTGAGACTGGTGGTGAAGGTCAAAGTGACTAAAAGTGTCAATTTTTTTTCAGTTTCACATTTTCTTTCAAAACTACATGCGAGTTTTCACATTCTATTCCATAGTGCACTGGTGTTTGATTTCCCATGTAAACATTGCATAGCTTTAAATCTCTTGCATAAATGGAAACTTCAAAAAGAAATTCTGCATTTATCCCTTGAATCTGTGCACCTCACAGGAGGCATAGACATCTTCATTCAAGAGGCGTTGAATGGACTCATTATCCCAGAACCTGCTTGATTTTGGCCCACTATCAGTGGTGAGCAGAAAGAATAACTAGAATAATTTTGAGTGTTGAGGTGCAGTGGTGTGTGTGGGGTATCTGCCTTCTTCTCAGGCTGGATTTCCCCTGCAGAGCAGTCAGCAGAGCCAGCTGCACCCCTAGGTTACAGACAGCACTGGCAGCCTACTTGGCATGTTGTGGACCTTCCTCTTACTCATATTCACCTACCCCCAAGCTGCCTGTGCCAGAAATTCTTCTTTGGGTTAAGGCCCAACCTCCAGAAGGTCCTGGTAAATTGCACATGTTATCTGGAATGGACAGCACATTAAGTCATTAGCACCCATTAATGCACTCACCAGAATAAATCTATCAGATTGCCTGTAACCTCTCATAGGGCAGAGCTGTGAGGGGATGAGACAGTGACCAGAAACTTTTCCTTGGGTACAGGGGGTGGGGTAGAGGAAGTCTTAAGTGCTGTGTTTCCTCAGCTATGGGCCTTGATCCTGCTGCATCAGAAACTTCTATGAAAAGGCTGATTTCTCAGCCCCATCCCAGACCTCAGGATTCAAGTTAATAAGCCCTCTGGGTCAAGCCTGCTCAAAGCACACTTAAGCAGGTCTGAGGAGAGGAATGCTGCTGTGGAGGGCTTGGGGACCAGCACCTGACAGGCCACTGATAATAGGAAATAAGAGGACCTCCCCACCAGTTTTGCATTGCCCAGGTCCTACTCTGTTTCTTCCTTTTTAAAACACACACCCCGCCCCCACCCACCCATCTCTCTCTCGTGTGTGTGTGTGTGTGTGTGTGTGTGTGTGTGTGTGTCTGCACTGCTGCCTCCTCCTCTCCCACCTCCCTTGTGTGGAGGGAGCCCTGTGGAGAGAGGGCCAATGGCTCAGGAAGATCTTGGAGTAGAAGCTGAATTGACAGACTCTGTTCCTTGTATTCCTTCCTTTTTTTCCCCATTGCTGGCATCTTAGGCATGTTTGCCCTCCTGGAGTTAGGAAGCAAAACACCAATTTAAATTGATGCTGATGGAGCCTGTCAGATGCCAAGTGTTTGTTGCTGCTGCTGCTGCTGCTGCTGCTGCTGCTGCTGTTGCTGCCGCCGCCACCAGTACAGCTATTTTCCATGAGGGATTCCAGGGGTATGCTTGAGACAGACACTGCTGCCAGGAGCTGGCCTCCTCACCCTTACTCATTTCTGTCTGGTTGGGGATAGAAGTGGGGTGAAATTTGGAAAGAAGAAACTGGATGGACAATAGGAAATTAGACTGGTGAGCAGAGGACTGGGTTCCTTTGATAGACTCTCCATCCTGGTTAAGTCACTGTGTGGTCATAAACACTTTACGTATCTTCTCTGTGCCTAAGGTACCCCTGGAAAAAAAACCAAAGGAGAATCTTAATGTCTGCCTAATGCCTTCCACAGGGGTGTAGACTTAGAGAAGGATGCACCTGGAGCTTTTGGAAGGAAAAATACCACTCAAAGAAAAATATCCCTTGAAAGACTCTAGGCAACAAAGTGTTTAAACCTACCTCCCCAAGTCTTGAAGTGTTCTTGCTAATCTGATTAATGAATTCTTGCTAATGTTCCAGTGAGTGCTAATTCACCAACGAGTTCCCCTCCCAACATTTAACATTTTGTCCAGAGCTAAGCATTCAATGTCTCTCTCCAAAGGAGTGATTAATAAATAGTGAGAATATTTGATGCGTAAGTAGGTGGCTGACAAATTTGAGGGTTGGGTGTCTTTCCTGGTTCACTGGCAGAAAATTCCTTAGGTATGCATGGGGTTTTACAGTTGACTTTTATTTGATCTTCACAATAGCATTGTAAGTTATGTGATTATACAGATGAATAAATTGAACCTCCGATTGGCTAAATGACTGTCCAGGGCCACATGAGTAAGAAGCAATGTATTCCTGGATAGAGTGTTCTTTGCTCTTTTCCATATTTACTCCCTGAGCAGAGCACAAGTCTCAGGAATATCAGGCCTGGAGCCATCAGGCAGCTTCTTCCATTTACTTTCTCTATCTGTCACTAATTTCTCTTCTCTTCACTCATCTTTCATGGGCCCATTTTTCTCTGGCTTCCATTCACCAGACAGGGAAGAAAAAAAAATAGCTTTGCAAGAAAAACTGGGTGTTGGTTTGTATGTCACAGTGGGCTAAAGCAGTAATTCCCAGAAAGGCCTGACTAGAACAGGCTCACTGCTGGACTGTTAGCAACTTGCTATGATTGACCTGGAATCAATTGATTAACCTTCCTGTCTGCCAGTCTCATGTTTTCAACCTGTATAATCCTCCTCAGGCTCATGGTAAGATGGGCCTGAGGGAAGGAGAAAAGAGCTGATGGGAGATGAGAATGGTTACTGAATAACAAGAGCTGAAAAGCACTTTGCAACTATCCCTAAGTGACCCATCGATATTTAATGGCATCTTTTGTCTCAAAGCTATGGTTAAGAAATGGGAGGTGTTAAGGCACTTCAGGCAGTTCCCTTGTAATCTGAAGAGCCTCCTATTTAACAGAAAGGCTTAATTATAGTTTCTTCTTTTTATCTTCTTCTCTTGTTCATTAAGACCAAAGGACATTTGCTCAGGAAATCAGATCTTGGTTTCAGAAGATTTCATCTGCTCCTACAAATTGAATTTCCCACCTGGAGTCAAATTCTCTATTTATAACATAGATATCATCTGCCCAGAATTCTGTCTTTGGTACAAGCCTAAGCTTGCTGAGATGTGCTTTGAATAGTGACCAGCTCCATGGGCTTGGTGGGCCTGAGAGAACTGAGACTATGGTCTCAGGTTGTGGATCAGACTATGTTTTTTTAAGAAAGATGCTTGGGCTCCAGCTGGCTTTGTCAATGAGATATGGGCCCCTGTCAGTGCTTGAGTGCAGTTTCAGTAGCTGCAGTTGTAGGTGGTTTCCTAAGAGATATACTATAGTCTTAGGTTTGATCTCCCTGTCTCCACCTCTAAACCATAGCACTTAGACTGATCCACCTTGCCAAAGCATGGCTGGCACCATGACCCTGTTGCTCAAACACCTTCAGTGGCTGCCTTTTAATTGTAGTATAAAACCTAAATTCCTCTGCTAACATCCATCTCACACTAGTCTATTCTGAGAACCTCTTACTCCACCAGGTATGGCTCATCACTCTTTCTTGTCCTTACCTTGCCTCCTGCATTTTGGTCTTGCAGTTTCCCTGGGCCTAAGTTGCTCAGTTTTCTCTATGCCTAACTACATTGTGTCCCTCCCCTATGGCCCCAGCCCCATCACCTGCCAAGGCCCTATCCTCCTAAAAATGCTGAGCACTCCTCACTGCACCAGTCATTTGGCACATATTAGAGAATGAGTGCCTTGTTGCAGCACTTGTATTCTTGGCTTGAACTGTAATTTGTTCTTTTGTGGACATAGTCTGGTCTCCCTATCTTTATGAGCATAAATCAATCCTTATGCTCCTTTTGGTCTCCCAGAATGCCTGACTGATGCTGGGCCATGGAGGTAGCTGGGCCCAGGCTGCCTGCTTCTTGTTCCCATAGCTCCCTGCAGCTCCACAATCTCTGGTGACTGCTTTGTTTTCAGCTTCCAGAGCTTTCTCCTCCCCAGGCCTTCACTGAGAGCTCTTAGCACCATTCAGTAGCTTTTTCCTTTTATTAATCATTTTGATGGTTCTTCCTTGGACCCTCTTCAGTTTCTCTAAAATTAATCAATCCAAAGGCAGCCAAGAAAAAACTGGGAAGTCATGGAAGTTTCTCCTTCATACAACCCTCCCTCCTCTGGTTACTCAGTGTTTACTGTTGAGCTAGACAGTCATCTTTTCACTTCCTGTTCCACGACATTAAACTTTACCAAAAAAAGAAAAAAAAAAAAAAAGGCATGTAAATGTCCTTTTAAAAAATCTTGATTGCCTTGCAAGATGCTCTGAGTTTCTACACTCAGGTAACTGGAAGCAGGGACAAAGTAGTTGTTCTGAACACATTTCCTAAGGTTCAAGGGAGGAGGGTAGTGGGAATGTGCCATTAGGGAAGGAAAAACCTTTCTGTGTTCTAGAAGAGATCTCCTGTCCACTCATAGGCCTTGTTGAGCCATTAATTTGTTCAAGTACAACTACTTTAGCCCGGCCTGAGAAATCTTCTCTTTAAACAGAAGATTCAAGTGGACTAGCTGGGATAGGGGCCCCATCATTGGTTGGCTGGGGATCAAGAACCTATATTTACTGAGCCTATTTCAGGTGACAGGTATAGTGCAATACAGCTTTCATCAACACTCTCATTAAATCATAACAACTTTGCAAGGTAAGTGCTTTTATCTTTGATTGTAGATGAGGAAACTGAGGCACAAAGAAGTGAAATAATTTCCCCAAGGTCACTAGCTACTTAGTGACAGTGTTGGGATACAGGCCCAGGCCTACCTAATGCCAAAGCTCATGAACATCACCACTGCTCTATTCTGCTCTGACAAATAAGACTGCCTTTGTTTAGCCGGCATATAAAAAAGAGCCACTATTAACTATGTTCTCTACACTCTTTAAGACATGATTTCATGCTAACCTGTGATTTGTTTTTTAAAAATTTTATTGTTGTTGTATTACATCCATCCCCTTTTTGCTCCCCTCTGTCCCCCTCCCCACCCACCCATTCCCCACAAAGTCAATCCCACCTGTTGTCCATGTCCATGGTTCCTTCATACTAGGTTCTTGTCTAAACTGTTCCCCTTCCTTGCCTCTTCCTCCCCCGCCAACCTCCTTGCCCCTGCCCACTGAAGGCCTATTCACCGTATTCATATATCTGGTTCTGTTTTGCTTGTTGTTAGTTAGTTTTGTTCATTATTGTCCTGTAATGGGTGAGATCATATGGTATTTGTCCTTCACTGACTGGGTTATTTCACTAAGCATAATACTTTCTAGTTCCATCCATGTTGTTGCAAAGGTTAGGAGTTCCTTCTTTCTTTCTTCTGTGTAATATTCCATTGTGTAAATGTACCAAAGTTTTTTGATCCAATCATCCACTGATGGGCACTTAGGCTGTTTCCAGCACTTGGCTGTTGTAAATAGTGCTACTATGAACATGGGGGTACATAGGTTCTTATGAGTTGGTGCAGTCATCAGAGAGATGCAAATTAAAACTACAATAAGATAGCACCTCACACCTGTCAGAATGGCAATTATCAGCAAATCAACAAACAAGTGTTGGCGAGGATGTGGGGCAAAGGGAACCCTTGTGCACTGTTGGTGGGAATGCAGGCTGGTGCAGCCACTATGGAAAACAGTATGGAATTTCCTCAAAAAACTAAAAATGAAACTGCCTTTTGATCCAGCAATTCCACTACTAGGTTTGCCTGGTTTTGATGCTTTTTCTGGGCCTGGGCCTGAAACCTAACTGAGGCCTAGATGTTGTCTATAGGGAGGAAATGTCAGGAGGTCAAAATGGCATGACCAGTGATATGCCAGGAGAGGGTCACCCTGGGGGTAAGGTCTTTTTTTCCAAGTTTTGTCTGTTGGTAGGCAACCAGGGCTTTTTGCCCTGGTGACCTTCTGTGAGGAGCCTATCATACTTGCTCTGCTCATGTCTAACTACCTATCACAGTTTTAACAACCACAATGTCCTCCATGCCCTTCCCTATATCCCCTTTACTCATCTAGTGTAGAAGGTCAGTGGATGAGAATACAGGCTCTGGAACTAGACTGACTGGGTTCAAATCCCAGCTCAGTCACTTTCTAGCTGTGTTACTTTGAGTAAATTTCTTAAGTTTTCTATCCCTTCATTTCCTCATCTACAAATTAGGGCTAATAAAAATGCTTACCTCACTGAATTGCTAAAAGAATTAAATGAGGTAATGGACATATATGGTATGTAACTCAGGTGTATACTCATATAGTATGACCTCAGCAAAAGCTATCTATTATTCTCCCCACTTTTCCCCTTCCTACCAAGTGCTTCCAGAGACCTCATGCTGTGCATGGATTACCAAACATCTGCTTCCATGACACCCTTTCAGACCTACTGGTATACCTGCTGGCATGCTCCTGGGACATAAATCTTCCCATCCCAAATCTCAAGCTGAGTCTTAGTCCATCTCCTGATTGTTAGCTCTTTTTTTTTTTTTTTTAAAGATTTTATTTCATTATGTTTAGAAAGAGGGGTAGGGAGAGAGGCAGAGAGGGAGAGAGACATCCATGTGTGGTTGCTTTTCACCTGCTTCCAGCCACAGACCTGACTGGAGACTTGGTTTGCAACCTGGTTATGTGCCCTGGCTGGGGAATCGAACCTGCGACCTTTGGGTTCGCAGGCCGGCACCTTACCCACTGTGCTACCAGCCAGGGCCCTGATTGTTAGCTCTTAAAAAGCAATCTATTTCTGCCTTTTAAAATTATTCTTTTACAGTTGTTCTAATACCCCCCTTTGCTCTCCCCTGCCCTGCCCCTACCTGCCCCTGCTCCCACAGTCAATCCCCACCCTGCTGTCCATGTCCATGTGTCATTGTACACATTCTTTGACTAGACCCTTCTTCTTCTTCCCCCACCTTGTCCCCCTCTCCCCTAATCTCTGTCAGTCTGCTCTTTGTTTCCATGTCTCTGGTTCTATTTTGCCCATTTGTTTATTTTATTCATTATATTTCTCTTATATGTGAGATTATATGGTATTTGTATTTCACCACCTGGCCTATTTCACTTAGCGTAATACTCTCCAGTTCCATCCATGCTGTCACAAAAGGTAAGAGGTCCTTCTTTCTTTCTGCTGTGTAGTATTCCATTGTGTAAATGTACCACAGTTTTGTTATCCATTCATTTACCAATGGACACTTAGACTGCTTCCAGCACTTGGCTGCTATAAACATAGGGGTGCGTAGGTTCTTTTGAGCTGATGTTTCAGGATTCTTTGGGTATAATCCCAGCAGTGGAATTGCTGAATCAAAAGGCAGTTCCCACCAACAGTGCACTAGGATTCCCTTTGCTCTACACCCTGGTCAGCACTTAACTGTTTGTTAATGATGGTCATTCTGACCAGTGTGAGGTGGTATTTCATTGTGGTTTTAATTTGCATCTCTCTGGTGGCTACTGATATTGAGCATTCTTTCGTACGCTTATGGGCCCTTTGTATATCCTACTCAGAGAAGTGTTTGTTCAGGTCCTTTGCCCATTTTTTTTTATTTGGATTCTCTTCCTGGTGTTGAGTCAAATATGTTCTTTATATATTTTGGAGATCAAACCCTTTTTTGAGGTGTCATTGGCAAATATGTTTTCTCATATGGTTGGTTCCCTTTTCATTTTGCTGATGTTTTCTTTAGCCGTGTAGAAACTTTTGAATTTGATGTAGTCCCATTTGTTTATTCTTTTTAAAATTCCCCTTGCCCTAGTGGATATATTGGCAAAAATATTGCTCCATGAGATATTTGAAATTTTACTGCCTATGTTTTCCTCTAGGACTTTTATGGTGTCACAGCTTACATTTAAGTATTTTATCTATCTTGAGTTTATTCTGGTGTATGGTTTAAGTTGATAGTCTAGTTTCAATTTTTTTGCATGTACCATTCCAATTCTTTCAACACCATTTGTTGAAGAGGCTATTTTTACTTCATTTTATGTTTTTGCCCCCCTTGTCAAATATTAACTGACCATAGAAACATGGGTTTATGTCTAGGCTCTTCATTCTGTTTTATTGATCTTGCATTTGTTCTTATGTCAGTACCAGACTGTTTTGATTACAGTGGCCTTATAATATAGTTTGATATCAGGTATCGTGATTTCTGCTACTTTGTTCTTCTTTCTCAAGATTGTTGAAGCTATTTGGGGTCATTTTTGGTTCCATATAAATTTTTGAAATATTTGTTCTAACTCTGTGAAATATGTCATTGGTATTTTAATCAGCTTAACAAGAACCCACAACCTTCGGACCAACTCTTTGTTGGTACTTTAATAAGGCTTGCATTGAATCTATAGATTACTTTGGGTGGTATGGACATTTTAATGATGCTAATTCTTCCAATCCATGAGCATGGTATATACTTCCATTCATTTGTATCTTCTTTTATTTAAAAAATATTTTATTTATTAATTGTTAGAGAGATGGGAAAGAAGGGATAGAGGGAGAGAAACATCAATGTGTGGTTGCCTCTAGTGCAGCCCCAACCTGGGATTCAGCTCACAATCTAGGCAAGTGCCCTGACCTGGAATTGAACCAGCAACCCTTTGGTTCACAGGCTAGTGCTCAATCCACTGAACCACATCAGCCAGGGCTATGTCTTCTTTAATTCCTTTCTTCAGTGTTCTGTAGTTTTCCAAGTGCAGTTCTTTTACCTCTTTGATTAAATTTATTCTTAAGTACTTAATTTTTTTAAAGATTTTATTTCATTACTTCTAGAAAGAGGGGAAGGGAGAGAGGCAGAGAGGGAGAGAGACATCAATGTATGGTTGCCTTTCACCTGCCTCCAGCCACAGACCTGACTAGAGACCTGGTTTGCAACCTTGTTATGTGCCCTGGCTAGGGAATCGAACCTGCGACCTTTGGGTTCACAGGCCGGCACCTTATCCACTGAGCCAGCAGCCAGGGCCAGTACTTAATTTTTTAGGTTGCTGTAGTAAATGGGATTTTCTTCCTTGTTTCTGTTTCTGATATTTCATTACTGATATACAAAAATGCTTTTGATTTCTGGATATTGACTTTATATCCCCCTTTTTTGGTTAAATTTGCTTATTAGATCAAGTAGTTTTTTGGTAAAGTCTATCAGGTTTTCTATGTACACTATCATGTCATCAGCAAATAGTGACAGTTTTACTTCCTCCTTTCCAATTTGGATGCCTTTGATTTATTTTTCTTGTCTGATTGCTCTGGCTAGAGCTTCCAAAACTATGTTGAATAGAAGTGGTGAAAGTGGACACCCTTGTCTGGTTCCTGATCTTAGGGGGAAAGGCCTTTAGTTTTTGCCCATTGAGTATCATGCTTGCTGTAGGTTTCTTGTTTATGGGCTTTATGATATTGAGGTATACACCTTCTATTCCCACTTTGCTGAACATTTTTATCGTAAATGGATGCTGTACTTTATCAAATGATTTTTCAGCATCTATTGATATGATTATGTGATTTTTGATCTTCATTTTGTTTATGTGGTGTATCATGTTTATTGATTTGTGAATATTATACTGTGTTTGCATCCCTGAGATGAATCCTACTGGATCATGGTATGTGATCTTTTCAATGTATTGCTGGAACTGTTTTGCCAATATTTTGTTGAGGATTTTAGCATCTATGTTCATCAGCAGTATTGGCCTGTAGTTTTTGTTTTCTGTTGTCTTGACCTGGTTCTGAAATTAGGGTAATAATGTCTTTATAGAAAGAGTTTGCGAGTCTTTATTCTTCTTGAATTTTGAAATAGTTTGAGAAGGGGAGGAGTTAACTCTTCCCTAAATGATTGGTGAAATTAGTGTGTGAAGCCATCCAGTTCTGGGCATAAAGTAATTTTATTTTCATAAAATTAAAAACTTTTGTGCATCAAAGGACACTATTAACATAGTAAAAGGCAATCCATATAATGGGAGAAAATGTTTATAAATCATTTTAAGGGATTAATATCCAGTAGATATAAAGACTTCCCATAACAACAAAATGTAAATAATCCAATTAAATGTGCAAGGAACTTGAATAGACATTTCACCACAGAAGATATACAAGTGGCCAATGAGAAGATAAAAAACAATCAATATCACTAGTCATTAGGGAAATGCAAATAAAAAATACAATGAGATATCACTTTTCATGCATTATGATGACTATTATAAACAACAAAAACAATAGTAACAACAGAAAATAAAAAATGTTGCCTCAGGTGTGGAGAAATTAGAACCCTCATATAAACTGCTGATGGAAAAGTAAAATGGTGCAGTTCAATTGTTGTGGAGAATGGTATGTGGTTTCTCAAAAAAATTAAACATTACAATTCCCATATTATACAGCAATTTCATTTCTGAGTATATACCCAAAAGAATTGAAAGCAGGGGATCAAATAGATATTTGTACACCCATGTTTATAGATCATTTTTTCCTAGTAACCTCAAGGTGAAAACAACACAAATGTCCATCAACAGGTGAATGGGTAAACAAAATATGGTATGTACATATGATGAATATTATTCAGCTTTAAAATGTTAAGAAGTTCTGACACATCCTGTAACATGCATGGAACTTGAAAACAGTATGCTAACTGAAATGAGTCAGGCATAAAAGAACAAATATTGTATGAGTGCACTTATAGGAGAGACTTAGTCAACTTTATAGAGACAAAAAGTGGAATAGTGGTTTCCAGGTATTGGAGGAGGAAGAGAAAATGGGGAGTGGCTGCTTTTCTAATTTTTAAGATTTTATTGTTATTTAATTACAGTTATCCCAATTATTCCCCCTGTTGCTCTCCCCTGTTCTGCCTGTGGGGGAAATTTACTGTTTTTAGAGTACAGAGCTTCAGTTTTAAGAAATAAAAGGAGTTCTGGAGATGTATGATGGTGGTGGTTACTGAACAATATAAGTTCATTTAATGCTGTTGAAATATAAACCTAAAAATTATGAAAATGGTAAATTTTATGATATGTATATTTTAGCATAATTTAAAAATAAATTCCTTAACTCTACCATTCTCTTAGGCACTGAAGATACACGGGTGAAGAGGACAGACAAGGTTTCTACTTCCATGGAGCATACAATCCAGGGAAGAGGGGAGACAAAAATCTCATCAACAAGTGAACAAGTAAGACATTTTTAGATACTGATAAGTGCTATGAAGAAAATAAAACAGTAATGAAGGAAGTTACTTTATATTTTTAAAGATTTTATTTATTTTTAGAAAGAGGGAAAGGGAGGAAGAAAGAAAGGGAGAGAAACATCAACGTGAGAGAGAAATATTTATTGGTTTCCCCTCCCACCAGCCCCGACTGAACAGGGACTGAAATTGCAACCCAGGCCCAGGCCCTGACTGGGAATCAACAGGGGAATTTTTGCTTTGCGGGATGATGCCCAACCAACTAAGCCACACTAGTCAGGGTGGAGGAAGCTACTTTAGATTAAGTAGTCCAGAAATGTTTTTCTGAGAAAGTGACATTGTAACATTTAATCTGAATTCTGAATGATAAAAACAGCCAATCATACAGGGATTTGGGGAAAAGACTTTCTAGGTAGAAGACACAGTTAGTACAAAAGCCCTGAGGCTTGAACTAGCTTAGCGTGAACTAAGAACCTAAAGACCAATGAATGTGGAGGTGAGTTTGGAGAGATAGGCAAAAACCTAAACCATGGAGCAATGACCTTATGGGCTATAGTGAGGGTCTGGATTCCAGTCCAAATCCAATAGAAATCCATTAAACAGGTTTAAGCAGAAGAGCAACATGATCTAAATAACTGTCTTATTAGATCATTGGCATTGATGTAGAGAAAGGATCCAGGCCTGGCTGAGGCTATGGTGGCAGCAATGGCAATAGAAAAGTAGATGGATGATAGATATATTTGGGAGCTTGATAAGCTCTATTGAAGGATTGGATGTAAGAGATGAGGTAAAGAATGACAAAAATGATGACAATTGGATTTATCCAAGTTGAGCAGCTGGATAATTGGTGGTGCCATGAGGAGAAGTGGGAAGGAATGATTTGAGGGGTAGAACTTAAGAGCTTTGTTTTAGCTAATCTAAGTCTGGGATGCCTATGTAACAACCAAGAGGAGATACCAAGTAGACAGAAATAATAATAATAACTACAATAACTAACATTTATTGATACTTATTTTGTGCCAAATATTGTCCCAGATATTTTACACATATTACATAATTTAATTCTTATATCAACTTTGTGAGATCAGGTGTTATTATTATCCCACTTTACAAAAGAATAAATGAAGTAAAAAAGGGTAAACAACTTGCTCATGGTCACAAAGTAAGAAGTAGAACTAGGATTCAAATTCACTCTGTCCAATTCCAGAGTCTGTGCTATATGCCATAAGTTGGGAGCTCAAAGAGGTGAGGGCTAGACATGGAAATTTGGGGCTGCTCATCTTATTAGCTATGGGGGAGGCCCTATCTCCTTACATTCAGTCAAACACACTGAGGCTCACTTCAAGTTCTAGAATCCATGAAAGGTAGTCAAAGGGTTCAGGTCTAGAATCTTACTGTATCCTATTTCATCTCAGATTGCAAGAGAAAATTTAGTCATCCCCAATCTGAAGGAGGCTTTCAGTAAGACAAGGCAGCCTTAGGGTGTTGCTATTTTACTGAAGGTAAAAAAATTGGCACCAAACTCAACTGCTTGGGCCTCCTTGCTGCCTTCTTAGGCACACAGCCTCAGGAGCATGGCACCTCCTAATTGGTTGGACACCATTTTAGAGTAAGCCATAAACTACTACCATACCTTTCTCAACACAGAAAGATGTTTTTGGGTAACAAATACATTCTGTACATCATTTTTACTAAAAGACCCAGGGTTTAGTTTTCTGATTCAGGACTCTTAGGTCATGTCAATCTATTCCAGGTTATTATCCAGCTCTCAGAAAAGCCTGTTATTTTTTTAGGAGCATCTTCTACCTCTGGTCCAGGCTGAGCCTTCCATGAGTAATCAGTAGATCTGCTCTACCTTTCATATCTCACAGAGGCTTATACTGCTCTGTTTTGTCTTCTTTAATTTGTCCTTTACTTAACTCCCACCCAGAATAGTGGGACATAACTTTCATCTTCTTTTATAGTGGCAACCTGCTGGCTACATTAGGGCCAGAGAGCCCTGTCCCCCAAACTAATTATATTGTAGCTCCATTTATGAGTATATACAAGATATGCCCACTATATTAGGGCAGAAGGATGCTATTTGAAAAAGTAGGGAGTTCACGTAACTCTTTAAGTGAAACTAATTTTGATTATATATACATGCATGTATATATGAATGTTTGCATACATAACAATACATATGAAAAACTATATATAAAATAATATGTATGTAAAACTATACTGATATTTATGGATTGAAATCTATGTATATATAAATCAAAGGAATGGAGAACTTCCCCCTTCTCAAGACATGCAGTGTCTCACAACCTCATGAGATTCAATGTTTCTAGCAGGACAAGTGACTTGAAACCATATTTGTAACCCTCTTAGCATCTAGCCTAGTATTACACATGTACACACAAATGTATACATACATAGTAGATCCTTACCAGGTACATGTTGAATTTATGAGAATCAAACACATTAGGCCTATGATGTTGCTAATATCTATAAGGCTAGACTGAGGTTTTAGGTCAGTATGATCTTTATTAAGTCACTTCATCTTTATTCCTTGGACTTTTGACATCTACATAAACAATAAATTAAAGCAGGTGATTTATAAAAGGCCCTTCCAACTCTGGCTAGCCAATGATTACCAAGGGTTGGGAGTTCTATAGGAGATGGAAAGGATCAAAGGAAATATCTTCTTGATGAAAATATAGTACTGTAAGTCTTGCAGTCTGTAGAGGAATGAGGAAATTCATTAGGGAAAGGAGGAGCGGGTATTCAAAACTAGAGAAAGTGGGGAGTGCAAGCAGAAATAAATAAATAAATAAAACGCCTTTCTTTCCAAATGATAATAGCTAACATTAGTGAAACCTAACTAGGTGCCAGCCCGTTACCTGTCTCATTTAATCCTCACAACTCTGAGTTAAGTACTGTTGTCACTCTCATTTTAGAAATGAAAAACTGGCACATAAAAGACAAGTAAATTGCAGAAGGCTGCAGAGCTGGCAAATGGCAGAGTTGGGTGGCAAATCCTAGCAGTCTGAATTAACTACTCCACTGCCTGCACAGATAGGAGAGGGAGATTATTTCAAATATAGGACTCTATTAGGGTATTTGGTAACCAACTTGGGAAAAAAAGGAAGACAGGCCAAGTGCAGGAGCTGGGAAGAAACCAGTTAGACATTGGAAAAAAAACAACATCAGGCTCTGAATTACTTGTATATAGTAAGGCTGTTGGCTTAAGAGACTCATCACTGCCCAGACTGAAGTGCCATTGCGGCTTTCCAGCATGTGGAGGCTGAGGAATCCAGAAGCTGTGTTCTAAGAACTGACATTTCCTCTTGTCCCAAAGCTGTTGGAGGGTGGTGGTGAGGACAGTGTGACCTGCCAACCCAGCAAGGAGCTGTGTGTTGCCACCAGCTTTTTCAATCATTGGGAGAGCAGAAACACTGTATCCTGCCTTTGTCCTAGTCCCTGAGAAACATGCCTAGCACTAGAGGGGCATTTTTCATGATTTCCACTCCAAGCCCTCCCCCCTTATGAAAAATGGCTTCAGCATTCATCTGTCTACTTACCGCTCCCAATATTTTCCTCACCTGAGTGAATCTGTCAGTTGTCTTCTGAGGAGGAGCCAAAGACTGCTACATGCAGCACTAGTTCAAAATAGATCAAATAAACTCCTGATTTTGATTTATTTCAGAAAGATTCTGAGTGACTGCACTGCCTGTTGAGAACTCACATAGCTCCAGGAATCTGGCCAGAGGTAGGTTCCAGGCCCTGGGTAGAAAAAGCTGAAGTGGCCTCCCTGGAAAAGGGGAGGAGCAATTTGAAGGAGCTGCTAAACTTAGATTTGTTCTGTGTGAGTTATCTTGTTTCCTCCCAGCTCCTCCAGCAGCACCACTCATAATTCTTCATTGATTCTTTTCCATGCTCTATTCTTTTGGTTTCCTTTCATTAGAAGAATGTTTTCTCCAGGAAAGCCCAGCCAGCCCAAGGGGATATCATGGGGTTGTGGGAACCTCAAAATCTCCATACTCATGATTTTCCAGTGGCCAAATATGGGGCTGTGGTCATGAGGGAGAGACCTCACAGGCCAAGTAATAAAGTCTGCCCAAACCATTCCCCACAGCATTCCCCTGGGTCTTAAGGAAGTAGCTCTGTAAGATTATGACAGCCTGCTTCCCCTACTTCCAGCCCTAGGCTCTCTTGTTCTGACCCCAACATAATCTACAGCTATCCAACAAGAAGTTTCCAGATTCTTCTTTGGATTTGTCCACTAAAACAACTGTATCTACTGGGTCCAACTCTGCTTGTTGGCAGGCACAAGTCCAGGCCTACCAAGAGGAGGCCAACTCACTCCCCAGTTGTTATCAAAATGGAGGCTTGGATAGACTAGGCTAAGAGATGTCTCTGCTCTCTGTTACTTACACTCCCTGCAGGAGGCCCATTTAGAATTTATTTTCTTCTTCAAGGCACTCTTTGATGTTCCTTTTAAGAGGATTTCAGTGCTGGAGGAATAAGCACACAACTGATTTGTTCCAGCTCACACCCCCACAAGAAAGATTTAGAGCCCTGTCTTTGGTACTATTTGGCTGTAGGTCCCTTCTCCTCTAACACCCATCCCTACTCTTCCCCCTTGGGAGGGCACTGCCTTTCCACAGAGGGACATCTTCCATCTTAACTGCCACTTGATCCTACAGAGGAAGTTTGGAGAGGCCTTTGAATGTGGAGTTCTTAGAGTGATATGTATGGTGGGACCCTGATTCTTGGGCCACTTACTGTGCCAGGCACTGTGTATAGAATGGTGAAAAATACAGACTCTTCTTACCTTCATGTAGCTTACAGTCTAATGGAAAAAAATACATTAATCAAATCATACACAGAACTAATGTAATTACAAGTTGGGATAAGAGCAGTGAAGGAAACATGGTGTTCAAGCAGAGAATAACAGAAGTGAGAAAAGCTGACCTTATTTTTATCAAAATCACACATTTACCTGGTTTAAAAAATCAACACTGTAATAAAACTTACAATAAGAAGCAAAATCTTTTGCTCCAGTCCCCTCAACCTTCAGCCCCACAAAGCTGCTACTTTTAACCTTTCTCTTAATTATTATGCTGACTGACCTCTGTTTCTCTAATATGCTTTGTTCTCTTTTCTTGATTTATCAGTTTGAGATATTCATCTGTTGGACTTCCACTAAGATAGATGACACCGAAGTGGTCAACAATATACCTACTTCATTTCTCCATGCTGCCCAATATAGGTGTATAATACTGTAACTCTATTACTAGTTTCATAACATTAAATAATGTACACAAACTCATATATTATTCCATCAACTACAGATAGCATCTCTTGATTCCCTACATTTATCAGCTGGAACTTTTCAAGTCTGTACTCTATACTCCACTTCTTTCCCCATTTCTACCTCCAATTTCTGTTAAATATGTAATTATTTTTTATGTTGTCAAAGTTGATAATATTTACATTCTCTTCTATAACCTAAGATTATATCTCCCATGCTTTGTAGGTTGATTCTAAAAGTTGACAACAAGTGCAGAATGTTTATATTATTGTAAATTTATAAATTCACTGCAGATAGGGATGTATTATGATTTCATGGGCCCTAGGAACTTTTGCCTTGGTGGGCATTTCCTTCATAAAAAAATAATATTTTATGGCTATATTAGTGTAAAGACAAATATATTAATAACATTCATTAAAGTATTTTCTTTGACCTAATTTTTTTCTGATTTTAAAATAAATGAAAATATGTTTATGGTCTCAAACTTCATATAATGAAATTATATGTATGTATCTTTTCTTTTTTTTTTTAGCTTAAATGTACAAATATAAAAGGTTTTATTATTTTTGAGGAGAAAATGTGATAGAAAGTAAATTCAAGAGAAAAAACATAAGCTATTTTAAAAAAGATTTTATTCATTATTTTTTGAGAGAGGTGAAGGGAAGGAGGAAGAAAGGGAGAGAAACATCCATGCACGGCCGCCTATATGTATGTACCTTTTCATGTGTGACTTTTTAAATTAAGTTAGTGTAATTTTACAATCTTTTAAAACAGCTCTATTGAGAATTAAGTGAACTACAATAAATTGAACATGTGTAAAGTACATAATTTATTAAGTTATGACATCTGTATATTTCTGTGAGACCACCATAGATATTGAATATATATCCAACATCCCTAAAAGTTTCCTTGGGATCTTTATAATTTATTTCCCCATCTCTGGGCAACCACTGACCCACTTTCTGTCACTATAGATTACAATTTTGTATAACTGGAACAATGCAACATGTATACTTTGTGTCTGACTTCTTTCACACATCAGATTTGTGAGCCTCATCCATGTTGTTTCATGAATCAGTAGTCAATTCCTTTTGATTGCTGAGTAGTAGTCTATGGTACAGCTATACCACAATTTGTTTATCTATTTGCTTTTACTGGGCATTTGAATTATTTCTTATTTTTGATAATTGTAAATAAAACCTCTAAGAACATTTGTGTACACATTTTTGTATGGACATATGTTTTTCCCTTCTCTCTAGGAGTGAAATGGCTAGGTCATATGGTAAGTTTATGTTTAACTTTATCAGACACTGCAAAGGGCTTTCCAAAGTGGTTGTGCCATTTTAAAATCCCACCAACAAACAATGAGTTCTAATTGCTCCTCATCCTAGCCAAAACTTGGTATTGATATTTTAACTATTTTATTTTTAAGAATTTTTATTTATTTTAAAGAGGGGGAGGGAGGGAGAAAGAGAGGGAAAGAAACATTGATGTGTGAGAGAAGCACCAATCAATTGCCTCTCACATGCTCCAACCAAGGACCTGGACTACAACCCAGGAATAAGTGCTGACCTGAATTTGAACCTGTAACTTTTCAGTCCATGGGATGATAACCAAACTCACTGACCCACACCAGTCAGGGAGGTATTGGTATTTTAAAATTTTAATTTCAAGTGGCTTTGTAGAGGTATATTATTGCTTGCAGTTTTTTAAAAAATGATTTTGTTTATTATTTTCAAAGAGAAGGGCAGGGAGAGAGGAAGACAGGGAGAGAAGCATCAATGTATGGTTGCCTTTCACCTGCCTCCAGCTAAGGACCTGGCTGGAGAGCTGACTTGCAACCTGGTTTTGCGCCCTGACTGGAGAATCTAACCAGTGACCTTTGGGTTTGCAGGCCAGGTGCCAATCCACTAAGCCACACCAGCCAGGGTCTGCTTGCAGTTTTAATTCCCATTTCTTGAATGATCACTTATATGTGTTTATAAGCCATTCTCGTATCTTATTTTGTGAAGGGACACTTCAAATCTTTTGCTCATAAAAAAGTGAGTTTGTTTCCATAAGTCCTATTGAGACTCATATAGCCTAGATACAAATCCTTTGTCAGATATGTAATTTGCAAATGTTGTAGGTTGTCTTTTTATTCTCTTCACGTTGATTTCACAGAGTTTTACATTTTGCTTTATATTTTGATGAAATCCACTTTATCAATTTTTTCTTTCATGGATCAATCTTTTGAAGCCATGTCTAAAACCTGTTTTCCCAACACAAGTTTATGAAGATTTTCTCCTATGTCTTCTAAACATTTGTAGTTTCAGGTTTCATATTTAGATTTAATATCCATTTTAATTTTTATACAAAGTATGAGATTTAGATCAAGGCTTTTTAAAAACACACAGTTGTTCTATTGCTTCACCATAATTTATTGAAAAGACTGTTTTCTCCATTGAATTGCTTCACACCTTATCTCTTTTTATAGGTCTCTGTCTGGACTCTCTTTTGTCCCATTGATCTATGTGACTAACCCTTCACCAATACTACACTGTCTTGAATACTTAGATTTATATAAATCTTACAATTATTCAGAGTGATTCCTCCAATTTTCTTCTTGACTTTTCTATTTCCTTAGCCTTTCCATATTAATTTTAGAATAAGCTAGTCTATATGTACAAGAAACCCTTCTAGGACTTGATGGAAGCAGCTTTGTACAGAAGGGCAGTGAAAGGTAGGATATGCAGTAGTTAGTTTATATGACACCACTGAGGCACAACTCCTACCACCTTTGACCTTGGCCCAAAAGGCTGAAATTATGGCCCATACCCAAGCTCTCATTTTAACACAAGGAAAAAAGATTACTATCTATATAGATTTCCAAATATGCCTTCCTTGTTTTGTATGTTCATACTGTCATGTGGAGAGAAAGGGGGCTCCTTCCTGCTAGGAATTCCTCTATTAAACACAGACCAAAAATCCTACATCTTTTAGAAGCATCCTGAGCAAGTGGCAGTCATGCATTACAAAGGTCACCAGAAGGACGTGTCCCCTGTCTCCAAGAGAAATAGAAGGGCAGACTAAGAGGCAAAGGCAGCACTGGGGGCTGCCAAACAACTGGACTTACTCCCCTCTGAATGGCTCAGATATTAAGCCCAACTATACATCTGAGGAGACATTTTGGGCTTCCAGGCTAGGGGACATCCACGAAGGACCTTGGATATACATTGGCCTAGGAATTATTCCTTTCCTAGGCTTCCTAGTGGAAATTTGTAAAGGCTTTGCATGCCTCCCTCCACAAAGGAAAGGATGCAACAACAATGGTTAATAAATTATTCACAGGCAAAGGAATAGCAACTGCCATAAAGGAATATCTGCTAAGCTTGTACCCTTTGTGCCTATAGCAGCCCAGGCCAAAAGCTGTCCCTTCCCCCACTGTTAGAGTCTATTCAGTGAAGAGGGACCTAACCAGGAAAAGGTTGGCCAATTGACTTTACCCAAATGCCTTTCTGTAGAGGATATAAATACTTACTAGTTCTGATAGATACCTTTACTTGATGGATTGAGGCTTTTCTGACAAGGGCAGAGAAGGCCACAGAAGTAGCAAAAGCTCTCCCAAAGGAAATAATACCCTGATTTGGCCTCCCACACTTCCTACAGAGTGTCAATGAGCCATTCTTTTTTTTTTTTTTTTTTTCCAATGAGCCATTCTTTACATCTAAGAGCATTCAATCAATCTCCAAAGCTCTAGGCATAAAATACTACCTTCACTCTGCTTGGAGACCTCAGTCCTGTAGGAAGGTAGAGTAGGCAAATCAAACCTTGAAAAGAGCATTGGTAAAGATCTGTCAGGAAACCTCTGAAAACCAGGTTAAATTACTACCTATAACACTCATGAGAATCAGGGGCTCCCCTAAGGCCAATACTAGACTCAGTCCATTTGAGATGCTATATGGTAGGCCTTTCTTAACTCTAGACCTGATCTTTGATACAGAGACCCATCAAGCAGTTAAATAAAATTAAACTTAGGACAGGTACAAAAAGCATTACAGAAATATGGAAATAAGGTCTTAGTTGCTCCCAAAGGAGAATTCTAAACCACTATAATTTTGGGGATTGGGTACTTCTTCAAACTTGGAAAGAGGGGTCCCCTACAAATCAACTTAGCCCTAAATAGAAGGGACCTTACCAGGTTGTCTTAAGTACCCCCATGGCTGTGAAGTTGTTAGGGTTAGATAGTTGGGTCCATATTTCCAGAGTAAAAGAAGTCCCTGTTAACTCAGCTCATCTCCTGGACCAGAAGAAGAATCTGGACTTCCCCTATGCCTATGAACCCTTAGAAGAACTCAAACTCTTATTCAAAAGGAAGAAACCTTTAAGATAAGTAATAGGAAACTTCTTTATTAATTTATATTGCTAACAATCTGCACTCTTGCTACTCCTTCTTGAGTCAATAACGCTCTTTTCCAAATTATCCAGGATTTGCTCCAGGATTTATCTCCCTGATCTCAGGGCCATTGGTAGAAATTATGACTGGCATTTTAACAATTGCTGGATTTGCTATTGCCAACCACAATAAAGTGGGTGACAAATACTTTGGGCCAACTATACCAACACAGCACACAACTTTTCTGAGCTGCATAACACAAGTTGTACAGTTAAGTTTGGGCATTTAACAATGCATACTTAGTTTTTTGGTATAATTCTGCTACAATAACCTGCTGTAATATACAAATTCCTTCTGGAACCTAACTGTAATTCTAGGGAACTTTACCACCATCCCAAGTAACACCAAAACCTGTACCTGCCTTCAATTTCTTCCTCCGACTATGGAAATACATACAAAGACTATAATAACAACTATTTCCACTATTGCTGAGGAAGCAGGCAAATTGCTCTAGAAATCTCTTGATTCACTAGCACATATGGTAATAGATGATACACTTGCTCTAGATTACTTATTGGCCAAGGAGGTGGAGTTTGTGCTGCAAATAGGACAAACTATTACAGCAGGTAACACTACTAAAACGATTATATCCTAGGAACCCAGAAACTATCTGGGACACCATTAAGAGATACATTCCCTCAGTAACTTAGTTTTTACCTCTGTTAGGACCTATTATAATCATCATTGTAATTCCAATGTTTGGTCTGTGCATCTTTAGCCTATTACCAGTCACCTAGACTTGAACAGTTCCACATCAAGATGATGATGCTCCTGGATTTTCAACCAAATTCTAAGGAATCTGATACTAATACTTTCCAATACACAGTGTCCATACCTGTCTCAGGTATTTCTCTTTAACCTCTAGATAAAAATAGGGTGAGTGTCTCATGGTTTTCAGCAGTCAGTGTCTACTGTCCCTTTCTAGTAAGAAGTAGCTACAGAAGATTGGTCATCCTCCCTCAGCAACATCACAAAGAAATTTTTGAGAACTATGTCTCTCAGGGGGAAGTTGAGGCAGGAGATAGAATAGAAATGAGGAAGTCCTGAGACACTAGCTGTAGTATGTTGATTTCCAGGAATCACCTTGTGATACCCAGCAAGGAGCTACACTTGCACACCAGAGCTTCAGTTGACTGCTGTTTCAACTTTGCCTCATTATAATAAATTAACATTGTAGTTTCCTCCCCTGTGTGAGTAATCAAGGAGAATTATGGGACTCAATACAGCCTGCACCCTTTTGGTGGAAGGGGGCCATTCTCTGGTCAGAGGTGGTCCGCTCCCCTATCTTAAGCAGTGTAATTTTCTTAACAAATCTCGCTGCTTTGCTTCTTATTTTGATTAACTCTGTGTGGTCTGTTCAATTCTTTGTTCATGAGCATCAAGAGACTAGATCCCATCTCCATCTGCAACACTTGCTTTTTACTTTGCTAATTATGTATATTTTTTATTTCTAAGAGTTCATCATTTAAAATATAAACTCATGTATTTATTTCAAATAAGCAATTTCTTCCACATGGTTAAAAATCAAAGAAATATACAAAGGTTTGATTGAGAAGTTTTGAAAAGAATTCAATTGTATTCTTCTTATTTTTATACCTTTTTATTTTTAAAATTAATTTATTATTCTATTACAGTTGTCCCATTCCCCCCCCCCATTGCTCTCCCCTGCCCTGCCTACCCCATCCCCTCTCCCACAGTCAATCCTCACCCTGTTGTCCATATCCGTGGGTTATTTATACTAGTTCCTTGGCTAAAGCCTTCCCCTTCTGTTCCCTCTTCTCCTCCTCCCTATCCCCTTCCCTCTGGTCACTGGCAGTTTGTTACTTGTTCTCTGGTTCTATTTTGCTCATTTGTTTGTTTTGTTCATTAGGTTCCTGTATTAGGTGAGATCATATGGTATTTGTCTTGCACTGCCTGATTTATTTCACTCAGCATAATACTCTCCAGTTCCATCCATGCTGTCGTAAAAGGTAGGAGTTCCTTCTTTGTGCTGCATGGTGTTCCATTGTGTAAATGTATCAGGTTTATTTTTTGTCTATTCAGTCACTGATGGACACTTAGGCTGTTTCTAGGACTTGGCTATTGTAAGTAGTGCTGCTATGAATGTAGGGTTGCATAGGTTCTTTTGAATTGGTGTTTCAGGATTCTTCAGGTATTCTAGCAGTGGAGTCACGGGATCAAAAGGCAGATACATTTTTAGATTTTTGAGGATATTCCATACTGTTTTCCATAGTGGCTGTTCCAGTCTGCATTCCCACCAACAGTGTACAAAGTAGGGTTCCCTTTTCGCTACATTCTTGCAGCACTTGTTTGTTGATTTGTTAATGATGGCCATTCTGGCAGGTGTGAGGTAGTATTTCATTGTGGTTTTATTTGCATCTCCCTGATGACTAGTGATTTTTAAAAAAAGATTTTAGGGGCTTGGCTGGTGGCACAGTAGATAAGGCACCGGCCTGCAAACCCAAAGGTTGCTGGTTCAATTCCCAGCCAGGGCACACATAACCAGGTTGTAAGCCAGGTCTCCAGCCAGGTCCTTAGCTGGAGTCAGGTGAAAGGCAACTATACATGGATGTCTCTCTCCCTCTCTGACTCTCTCTAAAAATAATAACTAAAATCTTAAAAAAAGATTTTAAGATTTTAAAAAATCTTTTTTTAAGATTTTATTTATTTATCTTTTTAGAAGGAGGAGAAGGGAGGGAGAAAGAGAGGGAGAGAAACATTAATATGTGGTTGCCTTTTGCACACCCCCACCAAGGACCTGGCTCACAATCCAGGCATGCACCCTGCCCTGACTGGAAATTCAAGCAACAACCCTTTGATTAGAAAGCCAGTACTCAATCCCCTGAGCCACACCCACCCAGATTCTATTGTTGTTTTACAGAATATAAATACACTCTCAAAGTACCCTGTAGATACTATTTGGATTTTTTTTTTAAGATTTTATTTTATTATTTTTAGAAAGAGGGGAAGGGAAAGAGGCAGAGAGGGAAAGAGACATCAATGTATGGCTGCATTTCACCTGCCTTCAGGCACAGACCTGACTGGAGACCTGGTTTGCAACCTGGTTATGTGCCCTGGCTGGGGAATCGAACTTGTGACCTTTGGGTTCGCAGGCCGGCGCCTTATCCACTGTGCTACCAGCCAGAGCTATGGATTTTTATTTAAAGCTACCTTTAGTTCCCTAAATTAACTCTGCTTCTTCCATTTATTTGCAATTTCTCTTTAATGTTTCAGCATTTTTTTATATGGCTAATGTTCCTTTGTTTTTGTAAAGAAGAAACCCTTTGTTTCTTCTTCAGCAAGTAAATGTTTGGCCACCAGGTCATCTCCATGCAGGGGTGGGGGTCCACTCTTCTTTTCGTGGATCTTCACTTTTGAGGCCCTGTTTTGGCCTCACTTCTTACTCCTACTCTGTGCCATATTTGTACTCTCTGAGACCAGATCCTGCTAAGGTTTGCAAGGTAGGTGGGCTGCCTCTTTAGCTGCAGTACTTTCACATGTAGTCTAAACTGATTATTTGCTTCACTCTGCTCCCTCAGTTAGCACTCCTCCAGATGCTTTTTGACTCTGGAAATTTATTTAAATTTGTCATCCACTGATGGTTCCCCTCCTGTTCTCTTTATTGTAGTGAGTTTTTGCATCTTAAAATTTCTGTACTATTATTTTAATGAGGTCTCTGGAGGGAGATGACTTAAATGTTTGTGCTCAGCCTACCATTTTGAGGTGAAAAAATGTACAATGGAGAAAATAGTGGTGCCTATTACATAGGCTTTTTGAGGATGAAATGATTTATGCAAGTAAATTGCTCAGCACAGTGACTTGTATGCATTTGATTATTTATAAATGTTAGTTGTTATTATTATTGTCTTGACAAGCAATTGGGGAATATCATTCTGGGTAGGAAATCTTTTCTTAATGCTATTTGAATACATATCAGAAAGGTAACCACTGTAGTCACCATTTAGTTAGGCCTGGCCTAATTCCAAGTTTCAGTGATTTTGATTCCAAAATGATGCTTCAGGACACAGCTTCAGGTTTGAGGAGAAGCCATGGGGGTAGAGGGGTACATGGAGGGAAGGGCTGCATGCCCCAGGGGGCAAGCTCTGAAACAGAAGCAGTGAAGCAGAACTGGAGTGACAAAATCTCAATCTTTCCTTGCAGTAAACTAAGAGGAAAGTGATCCTCAGCAGCAACACCAGCAGCAGGCTCAGGTAGAGATGAGAACCAAAACAAAGAAGTTGACAACAAAGGGCTCAGATTTGCCATTGACTCAAGGTAGCCAGAGTGGATGGAAGCTGGAACTGGGAGGTGAATAAATAAATATAAATTGGATTTTCTTTTGTCTTGGAATGACTGGAAATCTTCCCACTAGCACCTCATTCCTTTCCCTGTTCATCAGGCTCCCTTGCATACTCCCAAGTGGGAGCACTGCTCCTGGAAGCATACCAATCTATGACAAGAGTCCAGAAAAGCAGGATGCTCTGGGCCTGAATCTTCAGTCCTCCCCTCCAGCAGAGCCAGCTCCCTGAATTTATATGTAGGAAGTAGGAGGAGAAAGCTTGCTTAGGTTTTGTAAAATCTTTAGCAGGGCTGCCAAAACATGATTCTGACCAGAGATACCTTCCTCATTAACCTGCTGTGCTGCTTAAAATCCCACAGTTTTCTTGGGGTTGGTGCTTTCAGAGTTACTAGTTTAAAAGCAACATCATGGGAAGTTTACTATTCAGGCATGAGTCCACTACCAGCCTGAAGATATAAGTTCTATTTTCTTTCTATAATCAAACAGCACCTAGCAGGCTTCATGAAAGAAGTGGAAGGGGAGAGGAAGAGGGGGTACCTATACCTGGCAGAGAGAGATAGAAAGAAAGACAGATAAGAAACAGGGTTATATACCCTGCCAGTAATCTCAACTTGGATGGGAGGCTAGAATGCTTTCCAAGGTCATTTATCTTTTGTCATTTTTGAGAGGCAAAAAGGTGAAATGATTTGGCAATTCCTTTTGCTTATTTGAGGATTCTATAGTACCCAGGTACTTGAAAAAAGAAGGAAAGACAACAGGGTCTGGGGAGTGGGTGAAATGTTTGGAAGAGAATTATGGACAAATCCCTGGGAGGCACTTTTTCTTCACAGTACCTTTAGGGAAACAAGTAGAACTAGCCCTGAAATCTGGCCTTAGGGCTATGATTCTAGCTCCAACTCACTCTACTTTTTCAGGGCAGTCACTTGCTTTTTCTGCCTTAGTCTTTTTACCTATACAATGGGCATGGTAATTCTTGCCTTACCTATATCCACAAGATTGTTGTGAGGATCAAATGAAGTGACAGCCATGGAAGGGGCACAAAATATGAAGTGTTCTCTAAATTCAAGATAATTTTATGTATTAAGCTTCACAAACACATAATAACTGGCCTCAATCTGAAGGAAAATTTTGAAAAAAAAATAATAACTTTCAATAGGAAGTATTATGTAATTACAGAACTTATAGAGAGGTAACAAAAAATTAAAATGACCCTTAATCCCAACCAGATGTAGGTATCTTTGATGATGTGAATTTTGGTGTATTTCCTTCTAGTTCCTTTTCCTCCATAAAGGCAAAAACTGTGCCTGTTTGGCCCACTGCCATATTCCTAGAATCTGCCTCTGTATCCAGTGTGAGGTAGAAGCCTGCCATTCCAAAAGCCTGCCACTCAAAAGCCCACCATTCCAAACAAAAGCCTGCCATGAGGCAGCTCACTTCTCCCTGACATCCCTAGCTTCCCTAGACTTAGGTGACTATCAGGAGACAGTAACTGTTCGACCACCAACCTGCTGGTTGTACAAGGGATCAACTTAGCTTGTCCCATACTGCTTACATATTCCAAGTCTCAGAACTACTTAAAAACTTGTTCCATCCTTACCCTCATGGCTGGTGTCTACCCTCACTCCAGCCTGCCATGTCACATCTCAGTAAACCATTTGTTCAGCATTTGGCTGCTGGCCTTCTCCACCTCTGTGGACCCCCAAAACCTAACACCTAGCATATATTAGATGTTCAACAAATATTTGTTGAATTAATGGGTACATCTACTTATTTTAATTAAAAATTATTTTGTGTGCTCAATTTTATATCCTTTTTTTTTTTAAAGATTTTATTTCATTATTTCTAGAAAGAGGGGAAGGGAGAGAGACAGAGAGAGAGAGAGACATCAATGTATGGTTGTCTTTCACCTGACTCCAGCCACAGATCTGAATGGAGACCTGGTTTGCAACCCTGTTATGTGCCCTGGCTGGGGAATCGAACCTGCGACCTTTGGGTTTGCAGGCCGGCACCTTACCCGTTGTGCTACCAGCCAGGGTTATATCCTTCTTTTTAATCTAATTTTAACCTGGTTACTACTTCCTACAATATTAAACCTTCTTTAAGAACATGATTTTTAATGCCTGCATTATTGTATTTCATATCAATATATCAGTCCTTTATTATGAGACATTTGTGTTGCTTCCAACCTTCTACTATAATAAGTAAAACAGGTAAATACCCTCATAATAAAATCTTTTTGCCCATGTTTATTTCCTTTAGATAAATTGTTAGTGGGATTCCTGGGTGACATGATAAGCACATTTCAAATACTTTTAATACATTTACTAGACTGCCCTTCATGAAAGTTGTACCAATTTACTTACCTGCCAACAGTGTCTATTATGTTTTTAAAAAAATATTTTATTCATTACTTTTAGAGAGCAGGACAGGGAGAGAGGCAGAGAGGGAGAGAATCATGAATGTATGGTTGCCTTTCACCTGCTTCCAGTCTCAGACCTGGCTGGAGATATGGCTTGCAACCTGGTTATGTGCTCTGGCTGGGAATTGAACCAGCAACCTTTGGGTTCACAGGCCAGTGCCTTATCCGCTGAGCCACCAGCCAGGGCCCATTATGTTTTATTTTTATGCATGTATTTTTTATTTCAACTTTATCACATCTATCTTTATTTTTTCAATTGTGACTTTTCCCATTGCATTTAGGCTTGGAAAGTCCTCAGGGAAGGTCAAAATGATAAAAGGTCAATTTGTATGAAATTCCTGCTTTTGCAATGAAATGTATTCATGTAAGCTTTATCATAAGACAGCCTACATATTGAGAAATGGACCAAACTCATGAATATACATGGCTGTATTCATCCATTCCAACTTGATTGGTTTCATCAGCAGAAACTAATGAATATGTGGGTAAAGGCATCAAAGGGTGAAGTATAGGTGTTCCAAAAACAGACTTGTAAAGCAAGCAGTAAAGAGCAAAGCTTGCCTCTTAATGGTTCCAATGTCTTTCTTGGATATTAATTTTTAAGCAAACTCAGTTCAGAAAACCCCTTTACACAGCTGGAACCATCCCTATGACCAGTAGGTGAAAGGGAGGCCTAAGGAAGGCCTAGGATTATTTCTAGATTAAAGAGATGCTGAAGAGTAATAAGTGCATCAGAGAAGTTTACCCTTGGTTCTGACCTTTCTTAATTGAGAGTCTTGAGTGATTTGGGGGCTGGCAAGCAGGATTTTGGAATGAATAAAGCTCAAGCTGGTCCTCAGCGGGGAGATGTGACAGTGTCTCTGGCCAATGTTGACCAAGAAAGCCACTGGTGGCTAAGTCTGGGGCAAAGGAGGTAAGACAGATTAAAAAAGAGTTCAGTCATTGATCACCTCTATCCCCACATCTAGCAGAGTGCTGAACACATAATAGATGTTCAGTAAATATTTGTAGAACAAATGAATGAATAAACCAGTATTTGTTTCGTTAGTCTATGCATCCAGAGAGTTACTTTTTTTAAAAAAATAAATTTTGTTGTTGTTGTGTTACATCCATCCCCTTTTTGCTCCCCTCTGTCCCCCTCCCCACCCACCCATTCCCATCAAAGTCAATCCCACCTGTCGTCCATGTCCATGGTTCCTTTATACTAGGTTCTTGTCTAAACTGCTCCCCTTCCTTGCCTCTGCCTCCCCCCTCCCCCCAACCCCCTAGCCCCTGCCCACTGAAGGCCTATTCCTTGTATTCATATATTTGATTCTGTTTTGCTTGTTGTTAGTTTTGTTCATTATTGTCCAGTAATGGATGAGATCATATGGTATTTGTCCTTCACTGACTGGCTTATTTCGGAAGCATAATACTCTCCAGTTCCATCCATGTTGTTGCAAAGGGTACAAGTTCCTTCTTTCTTTCTGCTATATAGAATTCCATTGTGTAAATGTACCAAAGTTTTTGATCCAATCATCCACTGATGGGCACTTAGGCTGTTTCCAGCATTTGGCTATTATAAATAGTGCTGCTATGAACATAGGTTTACATAGCTTCTTATGAATTGGTGTTTCAGGATTCTTTTGGTATAATGCAAGCAGTAGAATTGCTGGATCAAAAGGCAGTTCCATTTTTAGTTTTTTAAGGAAACCCCATACTGTTTTCCACAGTGGCTGCACCAGCCTGCATTCCCACCAACAGTGCACGAGGGTTCCCTTTGCCCCACATCCTCGCCAACACTTGTTTGTTGATTTTGTTGATGATTGCCATTCTGACAGGTGTGAGGTGGTATCTTTTTTAAAAAATACTTTATTTATTATTTTTAGAGAGTGGGGAAGGGAGAGAGGCAGAGAGAGAGAGAGAGAGACAGAAATCAATGTATGATTGTCTTTTTCATCCGCCTTCAGCTATGGACCTGGCTGGAGACCTGGTTTGCAACCTCATTACGTGCCCTGGATGGGGAATCGAACCCGTGACCCTTGGGTTCGCAGGCCAGCACCTTATCCACTGAGCCACCAGCCAGGGTGGTGAGGTGGTATCTTATTGTGGTTTTAATTTGCATCTCTTTGATGACTAGTAATGTTGAGCATTCTTTCATATGCCTCTGGGCCCTTTGTATATCTTCCTCGGTGAGTTGTCTGTTCAGGTCCTTTGCTGATTTTTCAATTGGGCTGTCTGTCTCCCTGGTGTTGAGTCACATTAGTTCTTTCTGTATTTCGGAGATCAAACCCTTGTCTGAGGTATCATTGGCAATTATGTTTTCCCATACAGTTGGTTCCCTTTGAATTTTGCTGATGTTTTCTTCAGTTGAACAGAAAATTTTCAATTTGTTAGAGACCCATTTGTTGATTTGTTCCTTTATTTCCTTTGCCCTTGATGAAGTATCAGTAAACATATTTCTGCATAGGATATCCAAAAGTTTACTGCCTATATTTTTCTCCAGGACCTTTAAGGTGGCACCACTTATGTTTAAATCCTTTATGCATCTTGAGTTTATTTTGGTGTATGGTGTAAGTTGGTGGTCTAGTTTTATCTTTTTGCATGTTGCTGTCCAGTTCTCCCAACACCATTTGTTGAAGAGACTGTTTTTACTCCATTGGATGTTCCTTCCCACTTTGTCAAATATTAGTTGACCATAGAGTCCTGGGTTAATTTCTGGGCTCTCTATTCTGTTCCATTGATCTATATGTCTATTCTTATGCCAGGACCAGATAGTTTTGATGACAGTAGCCTTGTACTATGGTTTGAAGTCTGGTATTGTGATTCCTCCTACCTTGTTCTTCTTTCTCAAGATTGCTGTGGCTATTCATGGGTGTTTTTGGCTCCATATAAAATTTTGAAGTATTTTTTCTATTTCTGTGAAGCCTGTCATTGGTATTTTAATTGGGATTGCATTGAATATGTAGATTGCTTTGGGTAGTATAAACATTTTAATGATGCTAATTCTTCCCATCCATGAACATGGTATATGCTTCCATTTATTTGTATCTTTCTTGTTCTGTAGTTTTCTGAGTATAGGCCTTTTACCTCCTTAGTTAAGTTTCTTCCTAGGTACTTTATTTTTCCTGTTGCTATGGTAAATGGGATTTGTTTTTTCGCTTCTATTTCTGTTGTTTCATTATTGGTACACAAAAATGCTTTTGATTTCTGGATATTGACTTTATACCCAGCTATTTTGCTAAATTTGCTTATTAGGTTGAGTAAGTTTTTGATGGAGCCTATTGGGTTTTATATGTACACTGTCATATCATCTACAAAGAATGACAGTTTGACTTCCTCCTTTCCAATTTGGATACCTTTGATTCCATTTTCTTCTCTGATGGCTATAGCTAGAACTTCCAAGACAATGTTGAATAGAAGTGGAGAAAGTGGACAGCCTTGTCTTGTTCCTGATCTGAGGGGGAAAGCTTTTAATTTTTGCTCATTGAGTACGATGTTGGCTTTAGGTTTCTCATAGATGGCATTTATGATGTTGAGGTATGCTTCCTCTATTCCCATTTTGCTGAGGGTTTTTATCATAAATGGTTGCTGCACTTTATCAAATGCATTTTCAGCATCTATTGGTATGATCATATGGTTTTTGTCTTTCAATTTGTTGATGTGGTGTATTACATTTATTGATTTACGAATGTTGTACCATCCTTGCATCTCTGGGATGAAACCTACTTGATCATGGTATATGATCTTTGTAGTGTACTGCTGAATCCAATTGGCCAATATTTTGTTGAAAATTTTAGCATCTATGTGCATCAGAGATATTGGCCTGTAGCTTTCTGTCTTAGTTGTGTCTTGCCCTGGTTTTGGGATTAGAATAATATTGACCTCATAGAAAGAATTTGGGAGTCTTCCCTCTTCCTCTATTTTTTGGTATAGTTTGAGAAGTATAGGAATTAGTTCTTCTTTAAATGTTTGGTAAAATTCACCTGTGTATCCATCTCGTCCGGGCTTTTGTGCTTTGGCAGATTTTGGATGACTTCTTGAATTTCACTAGTTGTTATTGGCCTATTCAGGCTTTCTGCTTCTTCTGGGTTCAGTTTTGGTAGATTATGCATTTCCAGAAATGTGTCCATTTCATCCAGATTGTCATATTTTTTGTCATATAGTTGTTTGTAGTAATTTCTTACAACTCTTTGTATTTCTGAGGTATCAGTTGTGATTTCTCCTCTTTCAGTTCTGATTCTGTTTATTGGGGTCCTCTCTCTCTTTTTCTTGATGAGTCTGGATAAAGGCTTGTCAACTTTGTTTATTTTTCAAAGAACCAGCTCCCGGACCTGTTAATTCTTTGAATTGTAGTTTGAATCTCTGAGCTATTTAGTTCTGCTCTGATCTTGGTGATTTCCTTCCTTCTATGTGCTCTGGGCTTTGTTTGTTGTTGCTGCTCTAGTTCTTGCAGCTTTATGGTTAGGTTTTTTTTTTTTTTTTTTAAGTTTTTTTTTAAAGATTTTATTTCATTATTTTTAGAAAGAGGGGAAGGTAGAAAGGCAGAGAGGGAGAGAGACATCAATGTATGGTTGCTTTTCACCTGCCTCCAGCCACAGCCCTTACTGGAGACCTGGTTTGCAACCTTGTTATGTTCCCTGGCTAGGGAATCGAACCTGCGACCTTTGGGTTCACAGGCCGGCACCTTATCCACTGTGCTACCAGCCAGGGCTAGGTTGTTTTTATAAACTTTCTGTGACCTTTTTAGGAAGACCTGTGTTGCTATAAATTTCCCCCTGAGACCTGCCTTTGCTGTATCCCAG